>UELV01085915.1:0-10527 GCA_900490015.1 Megastigmus stigmatizans | reverse complement strand
ATATATATATACTCGGCTGCTTTTTGCCTACTTAAATTCGAGAAGTGAATTAAACTGTGCTTATCTTCGGAAACTCGCATGCAGTTGATAAACTTTGTACATAGTAGCACTTATCAACTTATAAGGAAAAGAAAATACTTTATTATGGATCAATATTTAGTCAAGTTCAATAATCTATTTGTTCATGTAGAATAACTTTGCAATTATATAAGGCACTAATTAACACGTATTCTAAAAATATTACCTATAATTTAATCTACGTGGTATAAAAAAAGATCGAGTGCAACAACGCATACAGTTATAATCTGCGCCATGTATCTGAAAAGTATTATTATATTTCAGTTGAAACCAAATTATGCACTTTTGAAAACTCATAAGGTGGCAAAATATTTGTCATACAGAAATAATAGGGATAATGTTTTCTCAAGGAGGCAAGCAATCAGAAGGTTAAAAAAACCAGCCATGCATATAAAGGAAAATCGTTGTATATAGCTCTTTCTCTCTCCTTGTCTTTTTCTTGTCTTGGGCTCGCCTCCTAGCCACGAGTGGAATAAAAACCTTGGCACTCACGTCTGCAAGTGCAAGAGGGTGCAAGGCTAAGTGTGTGCGACGAGGAGAGACAAAGAGAATACGAGAGCGAGACGCGCGTGGGAGGGCGAATGTCGTGGAGAGGCAGCAGCAGCGGAGACCGGCAAGAATACGAGGATGAACGAGAAAGTGAAAATGGGGAGAGAGAGAGAATGAGAAATGGACAGGAAGAAATTCATGAGTCCTAATATCAATTTTTAACTCCTGATCACCCGACATTTCTCACTAAATATGATTAATCGAATGTCCTTTGGGTTTGGCATATTTTTTTTCTACAATTAATGGGCACCCTATTTTAGTATTGCGCGGGAGTGAGAAGTAAATCCCCTTTGACAAATGTAAAACGTCGGGGATGTGTTTGTGAACAATGAATAGACTAAGATGATAATATAATGACGTATTCTGCATTTTCATTCTTCTTTGCCTTGCCAACATTGTATGATGAGATATTGCCCCGCAATCAAGAATTATTGAACACGTGATACGGTGTTTTCAAATTTTAAAGTGAATTTAATTTATTAATTAATTTTATATATTTATTTTTGCGTACTGATAAAACATAGAATGCCATTATGGATTGCTGTAGAGTTTGAGTTTTAATGCAATCTAACGTCCGTTTTTATTAACAGTTCATCGTTATAAGAATAAAGCACAGCATGACTATTGACGCGGAGAGTTCAAATTCTATTTTTTACTATATTTTTAAATAAGCAGTCAATATTCATTTTGCACGAAATCCGAATTTTATTTTTCTGTAACTGTAGATCTAGTAGCTTTACTAAGAAAGGTTTATTATTAGTAATTGTTGTTACATGAAGCTTCTGAACAAGACGTTCATTGTAGATTTTCATATATATATATTCTGAAACATCTATGCGCATTGTTTAGGATATATCTCGGGATATATTCATTTGTTTACAGCAATAACACTATGCGTTTTAACTTTAGAATAAATTTTACTATAATCCACTAGTTGAAAAATAGTGGCGTACATCGCCAAAAAGGTAACAGCTTTCTGTATTAATTTTGAAATCGTGACTGTTTTAGAAGGCAGGCCAATTTGGAGAGTTACTTTTTCTTTGAAATTGGCATGATTATATTTTCGGTTGTAAATAGTGAATTCATGAACTTCACATTGTTAGATCCACAGAGTTTAAGTAAGATTATATCATAAATTCACAGTATTTTTAGGGATCAAGGTTCACGAAAATCTGTGCAAATAACGTTCCGTTTTATTAATACGCGAATGAAGTCTAAAATTTACGCCTCTTTGGTGAGAAATGCGTTATCGCAGGAACTACAATTTACATTTATATATAAATTTGAAATCTAAATAGTACTGTTTCACGCATCTCCCTAACCCGCGAGGCCATTCAATATAGACAAATCGCGATGTCATCGGTACATCAAGTCACTCTGCCGATTATCACCTCCCTGACACACTTTCATAAAAATCTTGCCGAAAAAAAAAACAAAACAAAACTAGTAACAACAAATAATGAGCGGTGAAAGAAGTTCGATGTTTCGGAAGCGTCAAGCTATACGCCACAGCGCTTCGACTGCTGCACACACAGAGTAATACGCGCGATGTGTGGATTTCCCCTCGAGTGCGCGCGACGCGACGCGGAAAAAGCAGCAGCAGCAGCTCCTAAAGTATACACACACACACACACACACACACACACACACTGCAGCAGGCGAAGAAAGAGAGCAAGAGAGAGGAAAGCCTGTCAACAACTCGAAATCAAAAGAAAGCGAGAACAAGGCGGCGATATACACTGCTCCAGCAGCAGCTCGCGCCAAAGAAAAAGCAAACAAAGAAAAAGGCGCGCGCGTTGTACGCAGAGCGTGCCGCGACCCATTTCCGACTGCTCTCTCTCTCTCTCTCTCTTACTCTCTCTCACACTCTGGCAAGCTGCGTTGTATATTTTTCGCGGAACACTAGCAGAACTCTATGCATGCTGGCCCGTGTATATAACGTGAAGAGAGAGAGAGAGAGAGAGGGTCCGGTACACTGGACGAGAGATGACGTACAGAGTCCGCCGCGTACACACATTGCACTACGCCGCACTGGCGCTGACACTTCTGAAATCTGAATTCATGCGGCCGAGGCGTGCACATTGCGCGGATTGTCGCTGCAGCCGCCTATATAACTGTAGTAATACTCTCTCTCTCTCTCTCTCTCTCTCGCTTTGTGTGTCATGGTCACTGAACCGCGTCACGAGCATCTCTCTCTCTCTCTCTCTCTCTCTCTCTCTCTCTCTCTCCTTAACATTCAGAGGGTCGCGAGGCAAGCATGCGCTAGACTGAGCAAGAGGAATAAACTTCTCTCTCTTGCGCTTGGGTGTATGACAAAGGTCCGAACGATTGTAGCCGCAGTTTCTCGCCTGTCTTTTACGACTTTCTCGCGGATCACGGGCGCGACAGCAGCTTCGAGAGTTTTTTTTTCTGCGGTGGAGAGAATGTATATGTGCATATACGTGGAGCTCGTGTGTGTGCGTGCAGAGCGACTCTTTCGAGAGGGAGAGAAATTCGCGCGACATTTTTGTAGCCGAATGGGCTTCGCGATGAATAACTGATGGAGTCATGAATGCGGGGTTGGGGGGATGAGAACCGACTCTAGTTGCTTCAAGGCGGAATCTGGGAAATGTATATGGAATGATGGTTTATACACACCTTATTACGACCAAGTCTCTCAGTTTGGCGTCAGTTATGTTAGGGATGGATTTTACGTTTTGTTGTTAAAATTAGTGTCTTAGCGTTAATAGTTTAAGAACAATCTGTACCGTTAGTTGTCTTTTTAAATGGATAAATGAACATTGAATGGCAATAGGTGATACCCATGTTGGACCTGAATAAAATTACATGGGAAAGTCTGCAATATCAAGAAGTAGAAAAAGAAGAATACGGCAAGACAATAATTTTCACGCTAATTAAGAAAACATAAATTTCGTTCTTTCTAAATGTTGCATCTTATATCTATAGGCATTCTTCTTTCCTTTTTTCAATCGTTAAACAATTCTAAAAGCAATGGCTATATGCTAAAAAAAATATTATGTTTCCTATATTTACAGTATTAATTAAAGCACGAAGTTGTAGATAAAACACACTAAATTTTGAAAAGTTAACTTCTACTGTACATCCAAATGTGGATTATTAAAAAAAAATCGATAGTGAACCTCTTATGCACGTAATATATGTAAATGTTATCTCTCATGGATACCTATTTTTAAATATTTTATATATTTTCGATATTTATTTTTATATATTTATATTATTATTAAATTACTGCTCTACGTGGCTCTATATTTATAAGCGATAAGTAACAATTATAAATTATTTTTACATCCCAAAAGAATCCCAATGAAGTAGGTATGAAAAAACAAAATAGAACGATATACGATGAAGATTCATAGCTAATACAGCTTATCATTTCCTTTACTATGAAACATTTTTTTTATATAAAACAGATATTTGAATTCTGACTCAGGCGATATTTCTAATATTCAATAAAAAGAAGAAAAGATTAAAATGTAGATCTTAAAAATATTTAATACCTGATTATTTTGGTCGATTTCGTAATTGCTGGCCGAATTCGCCACTTCTAGACTTTCCTGGAAAGTGCTGTTGTCGCTAGCAACAATCCCCGTGAGGAATATCTGAAAATAAATAAAAATCCTCAAATAACATTTTTTATAAAACATAATTTTCATAAAAAGATTTAGTATTATTTTTATTATTATTCTTTTTTTATTATAATTAGGTCAATTATATAATTTTAGATAGATTCACATGTTAATCAACTCCATTTCTTTACTGTAGAGTATTTTACTGGTCAGAAGTATCAGTATTTGCTAATTTTTTAATTTATTAAATTAAGTATTTTGTGGTACATATTTTTATTTTTTAATTATTTACTTTTCAATATTTTAATAAATTAAACATTAGTAAATATTGGTTTATCTGATCAATAAACTGCCCTTTATAATTAATGAATCCTCAACCAACAATAAATTCAAATATATACTATCCACATCATTTACACTTCAGAAAATTTTCATTCGAAAACTATAAAAAACTTTTTATAACGAGTTCCGTCCTCTTGGTACAGTTGAGCAAGTAAAATTTGCAGTTTTCTCCCCGTTACGGAGAAAAAAATTCAGACGAGTAAGCAGTTTTTACTAATGAAATTACACTTAGATCTGTTTACGCGGAAACCGATAGAACTGGAGGGAAGAAGATAATTCTAAAAAAAAAACTTATAGAAAATACGTATAAAATCAGTCCATACAGTCCATAAATATATAATTATTATGCAATATTCAGTGTAATAATTAAACATGCATGCAAACTGAAAAATAATTACGAAAATTTTACGAACAAAATTGTTTGTATGAGTGTTCATGTAAACATTTCATTCTTTACTTTTATTTAACTATACACGAAATTCAGCCATGAGGAAATTTTGAAAGAACCTTAGTTTAATATGAGGTACAAAGAATTATAAAACACAAAATGAAGCTGAATGAAGAAAAAAAGAATTATTAAAAAATAAAGATTTATTAACTTTCGTAAATATAACTAGACTGGAGTACAAGATAAAAAGAAATTGCATAATATTTCAAAAAATGAAGTTTAATTTCATTCAAGCAAAGAGGAAGAAAAAATTTAGTGAAATGGAAATAAATAAAATACGGAAACGTTATAAAAGAATAAAAAGTAAGAAAAAACTAGTTGTAGTTTTAAACAAAATAATTTAAGACGAAACTCCGACGTTGACTGTAGGCAAAACAAAATCTTCTTTAGAGTAAATAACTCGTGATAAGAGTTCTGTAATGACAATTAAAATCCAATACATAACAGCTCGACCGTATGTCAAATCCACTTCTTTTTTTCAATAAAAGCAGTATAATAAAAATGTCTGTGATATAAAGTGTAACAGGCGTACAGAAATCTCTTAATTGGCGTTGACACAATTCGACTGTTAAGTGGGGCAATCAACATGGAGCATGAATTTTCACGCGCTCTGCGCACGCAAAACGTCCAAATTGTTTAACGGTTTATTGGCAATGCAGCGCTTACGATATATATATGTAATTTGGTCGTCGATAAGAATCGCTTAACGCAGTCGTGCGGAGGTGTGTGCGTGCGCGCGTGAGTTGTGTAGATGCCAATTAAAGGGTTGTACGGGGCGTAAATCACGTGCCGACATCTTAATTCGATCTCGAATGACAGGAGGTTGTGGGCTATCGCGCTGTTAGATATTCGTTCGTTTCTCACGTGGCCCAGTCGCGCACGGACTGCTACGGAATAGTTTCCTTTTTTTTCTTTCAATTCATTCTCGATCGGTGGGAACTATGCCTCTCCTCTCTTATCAGATTTCCTATGTTTAAGGGATGTCTTCTCAGTGAATTTGAATATAAACATCGGCTATTTCGAGTGGGAAAGAGGGACAGGCTTAAACTGTCTAAGCGAGTGAGTTATGTGGCAGATCGACATAGTTAATCTCTTGATTATTTTTCGGTGCGACAAAGTTTAGAACTATGTGAATAGATAAAAGCCAGTGTTGTAGATGAATTTAGAATGATTTTATACGTGCGCAGTTATTTATCGATTGAATTCTAATTTTGTTCAAAGTTTATATGTATAACCAGTTTATATATAAAAAATATGTATAAATAGATGCAACATGGAGACAATTATGTTTATTTCATTGTAATTATACGCTTATACAAAACAATCTACTGTACAAGTCTTAAAAAAAAGTATCTTCAGCATGATTGCCTGCATTAAACGAAAAAAAAAATGGCTATTTCTATAAAAATGCAGCACTAAAACAATTATGTATGGAAAATGGTCATAAAGCGAAGAAAGATGCCTCATCGTATCCTGGTAAACGATAAACGCGCCCATGTTCTCGATTTCATTTTTTTTTCTCTCTTCTTTCTGCCCCCTCCCCTTTCAGCTCGTTTAGTCGTATACTAGTGCGCGATAAAAGTCGAACGGTTATTTACTGGGTGCTGCAAGCAGCCGCCGAAGGAGAAAGATCTCCTATATATGTAAGTATACACGAAAAATGGCGAAATAAAAAAAAAGGTCACACTACACTACAAGTTGGCCGTCGCGGCATTTACATATCTATATATACACCCACACGTGAATGCTTCGTCCGCTTCGTTAATGATGGAGTGGTTTGATCTTGTTTTTACGCTCATGCATCACGTATATATATATATATATATATACGAGCTCGGTAATCGATCGCTATCGAGACGTAACGTAGACGAGCTACAAAAATATATATATTTAGGCGCGCGCGAGGGCCATTTGTGTATCCGAATGGCTTCTCTCTCTCTCTCTCTCTCTCTCTCTCTCTCTCTCTCTCTCTCTCTCTCTCGTCTCTTTATACGCGTACGTTCGTGTATTATAGATCTATGCATAAAAGGCGTCTGTTCCACTTACGTTGGTTATACACACTTGGGTGTTGGGTCAATTTTCGTTGTATACGGAGGACCTCGAGGCCGATATGCTTTAATTAGGAGAGGCTGGCTAAAAACGTATCGCTATATAATGCGAAGCGACCGACTTGCTGCAGGGCGGCTCCTTTCCCTCGTCGTATTAGTCTCAGCCGCACGACGGTGTGCGTCCGCGCGCGATGACCGAGAAAATTATCGGAAAAAGGAGACTGCGCGGATCTGCATATATATATGTGTGTGTCTGTGTGTGTGTGTGTGCACTGCAGAGTTCATGCTTTGAGGAGCGAAAGTCTCCGAGGCAAACGTAGCGCACTGAGCTATCGTCATCTCTTTTACGACGATTCGTAAAACTTTGCGAGACGGCTGCTTTTTTTTTGCTTTTTTTCTGCAATTACCGCATAATACGCATTTTTAAACTCCGTTTTTACACGACGTTTGCGCTGCTGCACCTCGTCATTCGATCGCTTACAATTTAAACTAAAAGTTTCTTATACTTCTCGAATTAAGTATTCACGTTCTTTATCAACAAAAGCTGCGGACGCATCGTTTAGATCTACGACAATTCTCACCGACAATAGCCAGCCTCGCGAACTTGTTTATAAAAAGACAAAAAAAAGGCATACCGAAGATTTGCAGCGAGGCGCGGAAGGAAAGAGAGAAGGAAGCGAGACGAGGAACCAAGCCCAACTCTTCTTTATAAGCCGAAAAGACGCATATATACATGCAACTGTGCACAGGAGCCCAACGCAAATCTATACGTTTGCGTGACGGTGCGAATATATAAAATTAATTCGACAATACAAGCCGTGGAGCGCGTGGGCGCCGCCGAGCGGACATGTCGACGGCTGACTTCTGTATTTATTATATGTATACGTAGGAATACATATATATATAAAAGTCAGGGAGAGGCTGAGCAGCCTTTTAAATGGTTCTTTGGATTGTTCGTGCGTGGCTCTTTTGTCGCTGCTGTTATAATCGCGAAGGTATTGTATTGCTTTGTCGACGGTGACAATTGGCACCCGGATGTACACCGATACGCAATAATTATGTTTATTGGAACTTTTTCGAATGTAATTTCAATATTTTTATTTTCTACCAGTACTACATTCGTAATATTAAATAAATATATTTGATAATCGAATCGTAATATTTAATATAAAAAAATTCGATTGGATGATGAATGTATTAGATTAATGTATAATATAATCGTAATAGAAGCAAAAGTTGGTAAAATCAGAAATATATTTGTATGTATATACATTCAATAAATGAATATATTATTACTCACTAACCATCCGGAAACCTTTTGTAAAATCGCTGCCAATTCATTGGCATTTTATAGCTTTCTCAACAATTTAATTATCTATTCTAATATATAAATAAAATATATATTTCATAAATAATGAAAGCCATGATATATAATTAAAAATGCTAAAACTTACATAAAAAAATTATGCTTTGCCCTTTTTTGTACTCGGTTGAATTTTTCTTTTTTCACACCGCACACATGAAACATATACTCGGGGAAAAAATCACTTACACAAAAACTTGACGTATGTGTTTCTGTCACGTTTATATGAAAAAGGAATTTTTCACCATTACAAAGCACTCTACGAGGAAAATAGGAATTCTCTAATTTTACTTATTATACCTGCACACTCCAAATTAGAAAAATATATATCAATACAGAAGTAGAGCGACTTTGTCAAGCCATCCGCGTCCTTTGGGTGTTGCAATAGGCCATTGTGCACACCGGCAGCATAACAACCTCAACAACAGGATGCAAGTAGACGAAAGCAGCGTATATGGAGCATTTCGCTTTTCAACGACTCGAATATCTTTTTTCAAACCAACACTTCGTCGGCGTGGCAGCGCGCAACACTGTATATAACAGCTTATAATACTTATAGATGAAAGTCGAAAATAAGCATAATAATATATATGCATCGATTCTCTACGTTATCGCGCGGGCGCGCGTGAAAAATGTAGTCTTTGCGGCTGCTCGCGCGTTTGTGCTTGTACATATAAGAGCCTCATTCAGGCGCGCTATCGTGTCGCTTATACTGCGCGCAATATGTGCGTCGTTTCCCATTAGGCATAAAAGAGCCGTGGGGCAATTTGGAGCGACGCAAATTCGGCCGCGCGCGGCTGATAATATTACTCGAGACCGAGTGAGCGTGCGGTATGTTTCTGTGTAATATTATGGTCTTCTCTCTTGCCCGCGACTGTAACGGACGAATCAATTTTCTTTATCTGCTATTGCATATATAACGCTAGCTCTTTCGGATGCCGTTCTAGAGACTCTATATATTTCCTTTGCTGTGCTCGGCGCTCGCTATGCTATATATATACGGCTGCTGTGTGAAAGTGCATTGAAATTGGTAATTTTGTGCGCAGCCCAACGGATTTGATTAATACACGGGCCTGTTAGGTATATATGTTCGTATGTGTATAATATTAGAATCGATATAGTTCTTCGCATGTGGCTTACTGTAACCGGGAATATATAAATCAAAATTCCATTCGTTGCACGAGGAATTGGGTCGATGCATTTGAAATATTCGATAAATATTCGTGTACGCGAATGTTTCAGCCGATGCAAATATAAACTCCTGATCCCAATAATAAATTTTTTTATGCAAGTTTTATCAATATATGAAAATATAAATGAAAATTGTATTCTTTCAGCGCTGTCGGTGTACATTGATGAAAAGATGATAATTATCTTAAACTATAGCACAAGTAATAAACGTCTGTTTCTTTGATAAAGCTTCAAATTATCATAATTATTACGGATACTCAAGCTCTAAGTCCACATATACATAAACAAGCGACCACTCTGGCATAAATATCCAAGTCCTATTAATTTCCCGCGTGACATAAACACTTGTGACGGTAAAACAGACGATTCGAAAGAAATATCCATAAATTACGGACAAGAAAAGGTACATTTTAGAAGGTAGAGAGAGAGAGAGTGAGAGAGAGAGAGAAGGGGAGGGGGAAGAGTTGAGCGCGCACGACATGAGCGCCATACGCCGCGTGATAATCGCTAGGAAAAATCTAAATAGCGGCTTCGATTCCAACATCCGCAACAAATTCAACCGCGATAGAGGATCCTTCACGGTAACATTACACCCGTCGAGTCCTTCCAGATTTCCATCGTACCCCGCTCTCTCTCCCTCTCTCTCTCTCTCTCTCTCTCTTTCTGCCTTTTGCTCACCACGGGAATCCGAGGGAGAAAATCGTGTCACACAGGCTCTCATATCCCCAAGCAGGAGTTTTCCTTCTGATTTTTCTCTTCTCTCTTACCTCGAGTCTCAGTGTATGTATATATATATATATATATATATAGAGTTTGCGGCGCGTCGCCGTAAATTACGCCGAGAGTAGGGACGCGCACCGCGCACGGTATCCCGAAATTTTATCGCCTCGCGCGCGACCTACTCCTTCTCTCTCTCTCTCT
>UELV01085912.1:0-14694 GCA_900490015.1 Megastigmus stigmatizans | reverse complement strand
ATATATATATATATAAAAGTGGATCGAGGGCCGTAAAACTTCTTCGCGGCGCGTACATACACCCCCGCGAGAGCAGCAGCAGTAGCAGCCGCGCGCACACCACTCGTAAACGTCGCGGCGTCGTAATCGAGCTTTATGCACTCAGGCTCTCTCTCTCTCTCTTTCCTCGCAGCTTGTTTAAACATTGTATCGATCAAAAGGAGGAGTTGCGTCCCGGAGTTTTTATTGCCTTCTCGGATGGAGTTGAAGGAAGCTTTTTGGACTGTGAAGCGTATAAAGCGACGGGCTATGGGAATTTTGACGCGATCTCATTGCGGGCCTTTTGTGATTTGCGAGGATTAGTGGAAGAATTAATTAAGCCGCACCGTGCTGATATTTTTTTATAGTTCCTCGATAACTGCGGTCGCTCCGCGTCTATCCGATATATTTATAAAAGGGAAACGCTAATTTTACAACGCTCTGACGCCGTGCGCATAATGAAAAACGATAAAGTAGGTATACAGCATAAAAAGTGGAAAAGACTTTTCACGATAAAAATCTACTTTTTTCATAAGTGAAAAAATTCTCTTAAAAAGATATCGTTAAATGTGCTTGTTGTATAATTTTAAAACCTTTTCGAAGAATTTTTTATACAACGATTTTCATGCACGAGATATTTTTAATATTCCATAAAACTACGATCGTAATACATGATATTGCAGATTGTAAAATATTAAAACTTGTTGAGCGAAGAGAGAATCCTCCATTCATGCGCTACGAATATATCGATATCGACCTATTAACGACCACGCCTAGACTCCATTGAATTCAGGTTCCAGATAGAAGCTTATCAGGTTGATCCACAACTATCTAAATTGATTAACTTGTCGCGCACTGAAACCCTCGTTTGCGTCTTATTCGGATAAATTACCCTGACCGATACATAAACAACTGAATCGCGACACCAAAGTACAAATTTGTGCCACGTGATACCGTTCGCACATAGGCTCGTATCCTTAAATTCCGCTCGACTATATCCGTGATAGAAAAGCTCGTGCACTAGTATAATCGAGCGAGAAAGATGACGAGCGGTAGCTTCGCTTATATAGTCTAATTCAGCGCGAGATCGCCGCGTATCGCTCTCTCGTGTGTGTGTGTGTGTGGAGCTTATAGCCTAAAAATAGTGACGCTCGCCTCTAGTGTATAACCGTATATCCATAACGCGACTCTCGAGAGTCTGCCTTCGGTCTCACGTGGTGCGTCTGCTCCTCCTCGTTGCGAGCCAGATAACGCGAGATGATAGAAAAAAGATGGAGATTTATTCTTGCTGCTGCTGCTGAAAGTGAAGTTCTCTTTGGCCCAGTTTTCCGACTGATTTATATGTCGTTGAGTGCGGTATAAAGCAACTTGCGCGACCGCGCTCAGTTTTGGATGAAAACTGCTGGATATGCTCATTATTGATTTTGTGATGATGCTTTGTCTTACTATACTTGCGGATACTCTGAGAGATGTTGTTTTATAGTTTTGTGTAGATACGTGTTTGCTCGTAAGATTAACTGAAAAATTATTCATTGGGATGAGCGGTAATTTCGCTTAAGCCAATTACATATATTATACCGATTATCCTACGAGAAAATAAAGTTGAAGTTTATATCCTCTTTGAAGTACAAAAATAACTTGGTTTTCATATTTATTCTATCTATAATATATGCCTTTTATTTAGGATATTTATCACTCTTTGTCAACAACATGGAAATTATTTTATTACATTTACAATTATTTTGTTCATAAGTAAATAATACAACAAAACACCTAATAATATTATACATCATAGACAACCGAAAGCGCTTTAAAACTAACGCCATTATCTGAAAAAAAAAAAATAAATAAAGAAAGAAAGAAAATAAAAAGAAAGTTTAGCTCACGAAATGAAAAGTGCAGAGATAATAGTCACTGCGCAAGCGGGAAAAATCGTTCGGTTTAACGGTGCAGTCCGCGAAAACAAATAAAGAATCACAGGAACTAAGAGATAAATATCGTCGCAGTGTCGCTCGAACACAATGTAGAAACCGCGCAGAAAATGGAACTATAAAACGAGGCGAGCGGCAACGATGCCGATGACGACAACGACGACGAGATAAGCAGAATGAAACAAAAATTGTTCAAATTAGCGAGATCGCAAATGCGGGTGATTTTAACATACGCGCCGCGAGCGAAAAGAAGAGCAAATATTGGCGCGCGCAACGAGGGAGAGAGAAAAATTAGTAATTGACCGCAAGACGCCAGTTTAATTCCTTCCGGCAGCCAAGCTGTACTGCTACTGGCTTTGATGGCTTAACTGAGAGATTTAGGCTTTCATGGAATGTCGCAATTACTTAGGAATGACGGGGAGTTGAACGCTCGCTTTATTTTGCCTCTTTTTAAGACCAGAAGCCTCGATAATTTGTGCGCTTGCTGCAATTTTTCGCTATATCGGGGGTAAATACTACGTGGCTATGCGTGGATTTTTCTCTTTCGTATAGTCTTAATTGAACGCCTATATTTATTGCTATATTTATATAGTAGTAAAAATCGTTCGCACAGAAAATATAGATATCTCATAGCGAAAACAAAAAATATTTACGAAAGTCTTATATAGCTTTACTCTGGGATCGGCCGAAAATCCTCAAATAATATCCAACGAGCATTTTCAACCAAATCGAAACTTCAATTACTTCTCTCGAGCAATGTATATATATATCGAATCCAACCAATAACCAGTCAATCACTGCACGAACGACCTCGAGCGGAAAAGCGTTTGTTTGTCGCGCGCTTGATTTACGTCCCGCAGCAACTAATCGCACCTAAAATGTGTGCGAATGTGCGTGTGTGTGTGTGTGTGTGTGCGAGCGCAACCAAAAATCACCGGCTCTTTACTCTTACTTTCGCGCACTTCCCACATTAAACAGCGTGAGTAACACGCCGACGACTTTTCCCATTTAGAATCGGTGAGCAAACACAGTTGCGAGGGAGGAAAGGAAAAGCCCGAGGGCAGATATACAGGGAAAAACCGAATTTTCGAGCTCGGACTCCCAGTCGAGAAATTGGTGGGGCGTCGATTCTCCCTCTCTCTCTCTCTCTCTCTCTCTCTCTGTGTATGTATTGTTACACTCCCACGCGTCGTTTCATCCTCGTCCTGCACTCTTTTTCCGTGTCGCTGCTGTGGTTACGAGGCTGAACGACACGCGGCGACTTATTTCGAAATGGTCCGTTTAGTTTGACGATTTTTGTTTGAGCGATCAAAGATCCCCTTATCCTCGGTTCGGTTTGTTCAACTAAAATTTGAATATACTTATTAACAATGTTTTCATTAAATACACGTTACTTTCTAAATGAAACTAAAAATAAAAAAATTAATAAATAAATGTACGAATCCTCACTTGAAATCCCAAGTTATTAAGCGAGAATCCAAGTGTTATAATTAAGAATTGTACAAGGATTGCAGTTTCCGTGGAGCAATTAAGATTGTTCAAGCACGAAGTGTCTCTTAAACTGCTTCCACGGAATCTATTTAGGAATTGTGTAAAAGAAAATGTGAGCAGCCGAGCATCGGAGCGCGCGCGGGGACTTTCTCAAATAAAAATCACGAGAACGGGCGTCGTCGCACCTCGTAAAAAAGAAAAGCCGAAACAAAAGACTGCGTGTGCAAAGCGTTATGAAATCAGCATTTTTTATGACTCTTTTTAGGGATGGGCATTGTTTAAAGCCTTTTCAATTTTTTTCGAATGAAAGATAATAACATAATTGTGTATAATAGGCGTGTGCAATGACCAAAAAGGAATTAGTACGCACGATTAAAATTGACATTTTTTATTTTAATTGGCATGCGATATGCGCGTTGAAAACTTTATAGAAAGTCATATTTTTATATTTTATTCGCCGCACCTTTTGATGCGCTGAAATATAAAATAACTAATCTTGTCGTGAAGTTTTACTTTTACATTACTATAAGTCTACAGGTTTGGTAAGACGCGTATATACACAGTCAGTTTAGCGACAATCTCAACGAAATCACAGTTAATCCGCACGAAAAGTTAATCGGGCTCAAAAATGCCCAAGTCATTGAAACAACACTTACATTCCCTATACAGCCGAAATCGTCCAGCTCCCATTCTCTCGATCCGCACAGCAAAAGAAACCCCGAAACAGCATCTCTTTCCTTTATGTCTCGCTCGGCCACTATACAAAAGCCGCCTCGGCAGCACACCACGATACCTATAGCAGTGCTATATAGAGTTATAGCAGTTTGCGGCGGGTCAGCCCTACTACTAATGCTCGGCTCGCCACGCGCTCGTCGTCGTCAGCGGTGCAGCGCCGCGCGGCCTCCGGTCGAAGCTGTAGCCCGGCTGCCGAGTAGTCGCGGCTCGGGACAGTACGGCGCCGACGTTCCCGCGCTACGGCCGCCAACTGCTCTCGCATTTCGCCTATGTAACGCTTACCGATCCGTTGCATATATATGTATCTATCGTTGCTCGTTTACAAAGTGCGCGTTATATCGCGATTCGATCCGGGATTCGTGGATCTAAGTGTGTCTCGTCCGGTGGTTGATTGTGGGTGATTTTTGTGGAGTTTGTTGTTGTGCCAAGTGCGTGACAGTCGTATCGATTCTGCTGACGATCGAATCTAATTCAAATTCGATGCCCACTGCTTTTTAACGGTATACATATATATTGTCATTATTTTGTGTAGTTCGTGGATCGCGACGACGACGACTTTCCGCTGCAAGTTATGGAAATTGTAGGCGAGGGTCGTTGTCTCGGGACGAGGGAAAATAATTTATTAACGCGTACAGGGATTTATTTTCGAGTGTTATTGAATTAACATTTTAATCGACGCGCAAATGAATTATTTTCCACAGTTCTTTTTTTCTTTGCTGTAATACGCAATCGATGATTGTACGATAATACATTGAATGATGAGCCACGAACAAATAGGCACTCGACTAAAATCTGTCTCATTTCCACGATAACAAATTTTTAATTCAAAAAGCTTTGCTGTAATATGTTGTAAAAAGAGAGTCTAGCGAATAAAGAATGCGATCATATTTTATACAATATTTATATATAACATACTCCTGGCGTGCGGCGAGTAATTACAGTTGCATTAGATTGGATCTTCTGAAAATGCCGGAGTGAAATTTATTATTGAACGAAAGGATGAATCATCCGCACAATAGCGCCCTTTAAAAACATTCCGCTGCAAAAGTTCAAAAAAGAGAGAGAGAGAGAGAGAGAGCAGCACGCGAGTCCTCAAAAAACAAGCCGAAGAATAACATGTCGTGTCGAGCGTAACTCACGGCTCTTGTACATATACGTCGCGCGATAGACGTGTGTTGTTATATAGCGAAACGCAATTATGCGGACTGCAGGGACGAGGCGCAAAACTTTTTCGAGTAATTCGAACAACTGGCGCGAGCCGCCGTCGCGTTTTCGTTCCGCTTTTCGGCGTTTGAGGTACAGCGGCGGCAGCACACACAGCCTCGGGACACACGTGCAGCACGCGGACTACACGATTGCGCCCTGGTATAGCCTAAAACTGCCGTTCAGATTAGCCAGATTAGATTTGTCGAGAGTGAGCGTCTGTGTGTATGGCGGCTTATACACGGATAGAGGCTCGTTTATGTGCACTGCACTTGTTCCAAGATTATGCGTACATTGGACCAAGTTTTCCTAACTTTGCGCCCTATTATGACGTAGATATCAGTTTGTACTCTCGTGCGATTGTCTTTGCGCGATAAAGAACGAGTTTGGTCTATAGAGACGGGGCATTCGGTTTGGATGTAATTGAAACGAGTATTTGTTGTGAAAAAAAGCTACAGAAAAACGTTAATAATTATATATACGAGATTGTAAGATCGAGCGACACGGGCCGGTCGATAGAGGAAGTGAGATAAGCGTATCCTCTTGATTTTATCGAAGCTTTTAAAAAAAAGTGAAAAAAGTGTGTTATCGTGCTTAGTGACCGAGAATAAGTAGTCATTTTTTCTCTCTCTCTCTCTCTCTGTCTCTTTCTGTATTGTACATTTGTCATGCGCCAAAGCACGTACTCTAACGACACGTTGGGATAAAAATAAAATATTGCCGGTTTAGAGTCGTTCGCGAGTTAAGCCTGCGCTCGTTGTGGCTTGTACCTGTTTGCGAAACTTATTTGAATATTGATAATAATATTTTGATGTTTAATGCGATGCAGAACGAGTTTGGCTTGCTGATATTCGTTTTAAACTATATTTCATATTGTATATCTAAGCCTGATAGCCTTCAAAATATCGATTTTTATATGTTGTACTATTATATGTATAAAAAAAGCATTTTCTTTGACTAAAATCAATACTTTATAATGCATATGTCACCTTGAAATATTAAACAAGAATCGTTCATATGAAATAAATATTACCTTCCTTTTAGAAAAATTATACGGATTTGGTTCTCTACGCTTCCTTTTTATATATTGTTCTTTTTTTTTTCGTTCTTCAAATCACGTATTTTTTTATTTTATCATTGTAACTAAAATAACGTTTTTAGAATGTTATAATATTATTATTTCAATATATTTTTCAATATACAGTCTCGCTTACGCTAACTCATTATGAATATATCCTAAACGAATTGAAAATGGAACGAGCATCATCGAAAAATTTCGCTACGTCATAGCTTTTTTTCGATAACTTTTTTCCGCGTATGTACACTGACCAAGAGCTGGATCAATGCGTCCAACCGATCATCGTTAATTTCTTAGAAACAAAAAAAAAAAAAAATATGTGCCGTGCGCGTGAGCTGGTGAGCCGTTATCTCAAATATTTTTTTTTTTTCGAATCTCCTTTCCGTTTTATCTTTCGGCTAATGTACACGTCGCTGCCTTGCTGCTGAATACGATAAACTTGAAAGTAGAGAGACTCTTATTACATTTGCAGAAATTGTAGTTTGCGATGCGTCCTGTTTGAAACCACGATTGTTATCGAGGCTCTATTTACAAGTACAACGGTTTTATAAAGATGATTCTCGATTTACTGATGACAGTACAAATAAAATATAAAACATACGTTTTACTTTTGCGAGTTGTTAAATTCCGAATAAAGTCATTTTCAATCCTCTAGTTTTGAAAGGGAATCAATAGTTATCATATTCTATATCGTTATATCCACCGGAGTATAGCCGGCATTCAAATCCGGCACAACTATATTACCGCAGCAATCGTAAAACATGCAAAAACAATTACAATTTCGCTACGAACCGTAAAATTTCCATTCGCCACTAATCATCTCTCTCGCCGAAATAAAAGCACGAACCGATAGAAAATTTCACATCCCTCCCTGCATCCACACATCCACATTACACACACACAGAGGCGCATATACACTCGCAATGATCGCTCGGACAGCATTTCGCTGCAGTCGCTGCGCTGCCGAGCAATAAATCGAAAGTCGAACGATCGTTCGCAGCCTCCCCCTTTCATAATTTACCGCTTCTCGTCGAATATGCGCTCGCGCGCCAGCCTCGAAATGTATACGCACGCTCTTTTTCTCCTCTATATATACGTACATACTCTTCCTTTTTATGCTTTCTTCCTTGGACTCCCTTTCGCACTGCGCACGCATATACACACAGGCTCGCTTTTATTTTCATCGACTCTGTCTGCAGCCGACTGCGAGAGTGCAGAAGAAAACGGCGACGCTTCTTCCTGACTGTTCGCGCGTAGAATGTATTTTCCGGCGAGTCTCTAGATAGCTTTGTATTTGTAAGTGTGTGCGCGTGTGTATATGCAGGCATGCGAAGGAGGAGGAGTTGGTTCGATGCGGGAAAAAGCATATATATCTGGGTTTTGTGGGGAATATTCTTTCTTTCTACGTTGTGCGCTGATTGACTGATGAATGGAAAATTTTGTGGCTCGACCAACGAATTTTGGTTGTAGGATAGTATGTGCTGGAAACCGAAAGGAAAGGATTGTTCTCCTTCGAAATTTCGTATACATATATATTTATATTCTGTTTTGTGCAAATTGTATATCTCACGTGTTATTTCCGTGCTCGATTCTTTTAATTAATCATATAGATAGTTTTTTCTACGCTCAAAATAGCTTATTTCAAAGCTTATCTAGCTTAATTAAATGTACAGTCATCTCTTTCATCTCGAATATATTATATTAAATAAGTGAAACAGCTTCTGAATTAATTTACTCTGGAGGAAAATAAAGTACGATATAGCGAATGCGATGCTGATTCGGCTTCTCTAATTGGCGCTAAGTATTTTCAGCCACTCAACTAATTATGAAACACATCTACAGCGCATATACGAGCTACCGTAAAAACTTTCTATATGAAATTCTTTTTAATCCCCTTTATCTGCAACATTAGATAAGAGCCATTCAATTTCTTTCTTATGCTCAAAGCAGATTTCCATCAGAAAAGTAAGCGAGAAAACTCGTGTGTATTCCTCACTTTCTCGGCTCGGAAGAGTGCCGTTAATTTTTAACGCTTATCTATACCGAGTCCAAAACTATACGTACAACTTTCGTACGATATATTGCATACAATGCCTTGGAAATCGTCAACCAGGCATCAATCAAACACTATCTCAAAAAGTACAATTCTCACGTTTTCTTTTCAATTATTGCATACGCTACTAAATAAACAATCGATGAAAAAACTAGCTATATATATAAGCATCATCCTAATTAAACATATATTTCTCGAAACAATGAAAGAGCGCGTGAGAAAGACTTCGACTGCGGTATACACATACAGTGTCGAAGTAGCAGCCAACATTTATTTAGAAAAAACCGAGCGGCAGCAAAACCGCACGCTGAATAAATTTTCGTTCGCCCGTATATGCACTATATAAGCCCGGTTGCGTGTCTCCGCGTATAGCCTCACGGCTCTCGTGTTTATTGGCTTCGGAGCTGCCGCGGCACCAACTTATCGCCACCCATATAGGCCTAGATAAAAGGATATCGGCCTCTCGCACCTGTTCCGCGCTGTCTCTCTCTTTCTTGGGCAGCAGCAGTAGTGTCGGAAGAGAGAAAGAGAGAAAGAGAGAGAAAGAGAGGAGGGGTGCGCGCGCGCTCGACGACGAAA
The DNA here is from genome assembly GCA_900490015.1 of Megastigmus stigmatizans. Lineage (NCBI taxonomy): Eukaryota > Metazoa > Arthropoda > Insecta > Hymenoptera > Megastigmidae > Megastigmus > Megastigmus stigmatizans. The sequence continues at coordinate 5,606 of UELV01085912.1, read as the reverse complement.
AGTCGTGGCAGCAACAGCAGCGCGGGGAGAAAAAGGTGCTGGACATACACGATTCATCAACGTTTTGCTCTCCCTCGAGGCGGTCGTTCTGTATATATTTTTTTTCTCCCCCCTGTTTGTTGGGGAATTGGGCACCACTCGGATCGCACGTGGCGCTCGCTCGTCATATGGACAGGTGCGAATCGAGCCGGTGAATGAAATTTAGACCTGCATCTTACGGCCTCGTTGTGGAATGTTAGCTTTTCCGGTGGCCATTAGTTCTTTTTGCTTCCTCACAGAGGAAGCTTTGTATCGATGACAAAAATTTTTTTTTTACAAAAATGCTTAACAACATTTTTTAAGACTTTTGGAACAAAATTTGAGTAGGTTTGAGAAAATTTTTTTTAGTGTGTGTGTGTATGTATGTATATCTCTGTATCTCGGGAACGCATGTACCAGTGTCAAAGTATAAATATTTGTTTTATTCGGTCCTTTTTGTCGCATGACGGCTGAAAAATAAATTTTAAGATTCATTGATTCTTTTTTTTTGATTTCAGAAAATTACTTTATGATTTTTAGTTTTTTAATTTTTTTGTTAAGGGAAGTTTAATGTTCAATAAACTTGCAACATACGTTTAAAAAAGCATTAAATTACCTACAATTTGACATATTATTTTTTGAAATTACTTGCGTGGTTCTTTTGTTACTTCGATAAATGGTATTTATTAAAACTATGGTTATAACTTTAGAATATCTTTATTAATCATTAAGAAATTTGTCAAAGTTTTATAGATTATTGTTAGTATGAATCTGTTAAATTTTCAGGCATTAATATTTTATATTTTTAGAGAAATTAACAATATTATGAAAAAAATCGGTTTTCTATGGGATTCGATAACATGTGTTTTTCAAGATTTTTTTCAATTATTTATATTTCAATAATGAATTGATGGAATTTAATGTTTAATATCTCATTTTATTTATATTTTCAATTATTTTTAAAATATAATTTATTGAATTATAATTTTTCAATATTTGGTGAATGAAATTTGTTTAAAAATTTTAGGTTATGTTATAATCACTGATTCTTGAATATCTAATAAATTAATATTCGTTTAAATAATTTTAGTTATTATATTATAGTCAATTACTTACTTTATTTATAAAGTATATAATAAATGTATATTGGAACAAAAGATTGAGTTAAAGGAAGCTAAGTGCCAATGATTTGGCAGCGGTTTTTTTGTAGAAGTAGTAAACACGTTTTCACGTGCGATGGATTTGTTTTTTTATTAATTTTTATTTAGAGAAAGTTTGGAGAAAAATAAACATTGGTTTAAACGTCGCAAAATTGAGTAACGAATTAACTTATAATAGACTTTCATAGCCTATTACAGTGCGAGCTTCATTGTTGCAAATATCGCTTTATCAATTCACACGACCCCCAGGCCCTACAATACACTAAGCGTAAGAAAATGAGCACTTGAAAATTTTGGAATCGACCCAGTTTACATTGGCGTGTGCGGATACGCACTATAAACGAATTTACACATCGGGGCGCGGGAACTATGAGGAAAGCGCGCGCGCTCCTTGCGAAAGAGAAAGATGAAAGAACGGGAAACCGCACGCACAGGGAGAAATGGTGAGAGAATCAATTGCGAGCATGTGAACGTTTTTTAACAATAAATGCATTGAAAAGGGGAATGAAGGAAAGCCGATCGCGTGTTGTCTCTTGAAATGGCGAGCGCTTAGAGATGGGAAATGTTTCAAAATTTAATTTTCACTTATTGTATACGTTTTGTATAATAAAAATAAAATCTGATACTTCGACCTTAAAAAAGCGAGTGGCAATTACAGCAAAGACTTTTTTTTTACATTAAACAGTTTATAGTGCGAATTGCGAATAGCGATTAACAAATAAAATTTGGTTACCAAGGCCATCAACAACAATCTCATCATTCAATGTGAACAATCGCTCAACAAAAAGCTCATACACGCAAACATAAATTATGTATAAGAAACTAGCAAACTCTTCCCTCGCACCAGGTTCACCTGCGAACAGCATCTCGCCGATAGAAAAGCAGTGCAGTAGCACAGCAACAGCAGGAACATCGAGCTCTGAAGTATCCGCGGAATTCCGCATACGTCTCGCGCGACTGAACACACAAGCTGCACTAAAATTAAACGCAGATGCACCGGACATAGAAGTGACGCTTCATTCACTTTCAAGGAGCGACCGAGACCAGAGAAAAGTCGTCGGTCCATCAGTTTCGGGTGGCTAGAAGTGGCCGTAGCCTCGGCTGACTTGTAAGAGTCTGAGTCTAGAAGGGAGAAGAAGTTTTCAAGAATACCTCGAGAGAGAAAGACTCGAGCTGTGGCGTCTTACCGACACACACACACACATGTAAGCATTCTGCGCTTCTTCATCTTGTTTACTTCGTTTAATTACGCGCCGCGGAGGTTTTGTCTTCGAGTGAACTCGGTGGACCTCGGGTCTGTTTCTTCTCGGTGTATTTCACTTTTTTTTAACGCATAATACTCATTAGTGTCTAAAGTTCCGCGTACAACATCGATTCAAGTATCTTTATTAATTAGTTATTCAAACTTTCCAACTTCTAATTTCAAGCTTCAAATTATACTTCTTTACGTCCTTAACAAAAGGACATCGAAATAATCAACACGATAAATCTCGTCTCCCATCAACGAGCGTATCCCGCATATCCGAGAAATCAGCATCTATATAGGCAATCCACTGTAACACGTATACGCGCACGAAGACACAAACCTCCCGGCGCATATATATTCTCGTGCGCCATAGGCGAGAGGCAAGCGCTTGCATCCTTAATGACATTATTCGCGCTATCGCGGCACGTGATCCACTTAGTCCCTCGTTAAATTGCACTCGCGTCGGGCTCTTCTCTCCTCTATATCTCGTTGCAGCTCTCCTATAGGTACCTCGTGGCCAACGGCGAATTAGTCCCTATAATTACCCGATGGTTAGCTGCTGTCGGAGAGCATGTAGTATAATATGCGATGTCCGAAAATTCTGTGCGTGCGAGGTAATGTATACATATAGAGAGTACGTGCCATCGTGCTGTGCTCGATCGGCACTTTTGTCGAAATAATTGAACACCGACCGCCTGCGATTGTTTGTCGCGTTTCCGCCTCTGTATATCTTTGATTTATGCGATCGCGCGACGTGGTCCATTAATATGTTCGGCTGCGTATTGTATACGTGCGATCGTACGCCAACCGAGGATTATCGTTCCGCGAGAGAAATTTTGCGTGGTTTTGAAGGTATTGAGGAATGTTTGGGTGGTTGACTGTTGTTTTTCTTTTTTTAATTTAATTTAAATTACCGATATATTCGAATTGTATAATGCGAGTACTTTTACGTATGGTGTTTGAAAAGGAATCGATAAATAATAATTATTTCGAGCTGTACAATTATTTGTTATGCTTTTATCGCGGTATCTTTTTGTAATGTAGGCTTACGGATCAAGAACAAAATTTGGCACTGAGTCAGTTAAAATTATATTGTATTTCTGCTTAAGCAAAGGTAATGTTTAAAGGTAACGCTAATTGTAAGTAACAAATGAAAAACAAACTTTCTCCTACATCAGGCAAAGGAAATCTGCTTCATAAGAAAACCATTTGAGTTGTAATAAAAGAGTGAATCTTTACCGCAAAAAGTGGAATAATAACATAATCATTACGCGATACATAATTTTACAAGCAGCTGCGCCATAACCAAAACAATCCAAGCGAAAACCTTCCCCGAATACCTCCATTGTTATCTCGGGCTTATAAAATTTCGTCGAATATGCGCGCCGAGTCCATAGTGCCTCTCATTGTTGCGCGCATTATTACCTTAATTACACTGGCGAAAGGCTCGCGGAAAAAAATTAAAAAATAAGAGCGCGCGTGCCGGAAAAACACCTCCTCTCGACGCAAAATATGAAATAATGAAAACGAACAAAAAAGAAAGAGAGAATCGAGTGTCCTTATGCAACTTCCGATTTTTGCGCTTTGAAAAGAGAGAGAGAGAGAGAGAGAGAGAGAGAGAGAGAGAGAGAGAGAGAGAGAGAGAAAACACGTCGAGCGGAAGCAGTCGGCATCCTTCCTATGCTCGCCCCATTATTCCCGACAATATGACCAGCGTCTCTCGTTCGCGGAGGCATTTTACCGGATTTACATAGCGGAGGAGGCAGAGAGAGAGAGAGAGAGAGGGACGACTCATCGTCTGTTTCCGGAAAGCCATAGCCTAAGCGGCTTAGCGGTCCGGCGCAAGCTTGTGTCTGTATAGCGACCCGCAAGTGAGCCACCGCTGCAGCGCGTGGGCTTTTTTAAATTTGTAATAACCGCGAGATGGCATGAGTCGGCGATTTTTTGCTGGTCCGGTTAAATTGGGGGCTTTGTTCTATGTTACTGAAGGGTGGCTGACTTTTTTGCTTTCAACGGTGGCGAGTGATTAATTAGATTTTTGGCTGATTTTGAAGCATGCAGTAGGGCTGATACGAATGGATTTGTTGTATTCAGAGGTGATGTTTTCATTTGCACTGAATAGGAACGCAATGATAAAGTTACGTATTTTTAGCAAAGTGGAAACTCGAAAGTGTATTATTACATGTGCCAAGTAGGTAATGTAACATATAAAATGAATTATTTATAATTCCATTTCTGTATGCGTATTCTTATTAAGGTTAGATTAGTTGTGTTGTAGCAAAGCGTTGAATAAGATTTTAGCTAACGGAATTTCGTTAGAAATATGGATTATTTCTACAAACTCACGTTGGGAGTCCTGAATAAGTAAGCGTGTTAAAGTAAGTCATATAGCTGTGCGGTCGTCGGTAATTCAATCTCATATTAATGTCGCTCTGTTGGAAAAGCAGCGAACGTTAAAGTGTTTGTCTTTTTGTATACATCTTAACGGCAAACAGAATTAAGGAAGACCCCGTATAAAATCTCGTGGTGGCCGAGACTAGTCGTATAAGTAGCCGCGAGATACGTCACGTTATTAGGATTAAACGCCTCTGGCTTCCCGAAGACTTTATATATTCTTCTCGAAACTCCTCGCTTAGTCGTGATTAAATCTAAGAACTAGGACTAAAGGATTATTGAAATAATAGTATATTTTATTAAATATGCACTTAAACCTATGAAGAATCAAATCTCTCATCAGTAACAGAATCAATATAGCTATTAACAAAGATAAAGCTAAAAAGTTCTTGAGAAAAAGTGTTTAAACAATCTCTTGTATACATCTCTCGTACACGACGAATTTACACTTGCAACATTTCTATACATATCCGTTAGTAAGCGAAAAGAGAAATTCCCTTTAGCACAGCTCGAATCAATCCTCCTCCTTCTAATTCGTCGATTTTCACGAGCGCATTTGCTTGTCCGGACAGTTACAAACTGCTTCAGTGCGACCGGCTAGTGTGCGAGAGAGAGAAAGCATAATACCACGAATCACCGCTACATATGCCGAGTTATATATCCGCGTGACGAGCAGATCACCGAGCGAGCCATGCGATTCGCGATATCATAGATGTTGGAGTGCAGGAACTTTCGTATAATACATATGCATAGGTGACGTAAAGATTTCTCGCTTACATCAGGTGCGC
>UELV01085908.1:0-10109 GCA_900490015.1 Megastigmus stigmatizans | reverse complement strand
TCTGTCTCTGCGCGTTTTTTCATGTTGACGAGCGATTGTCAGTCGCGCGCGCATCGCCGCTGCTGCTGCCTTTATCCATAACGTGAAAGCGCGCGGGTCGCGACGTCCTCGGTGTTGACGTTGGAAACCGACACTTTCTTGGCTTCGCTTTAGCCGAGTCTTTAATTAACTGTCTGTTTTTGCCTCCCTCCATGCGCCTCGCACACAAAAAAACGTTGTCCGTGCTCCGCAGCCGATGTAAAAAAGCGCTGAAGATACTACTGGAAATGCTCGAGGTCTCGAAGATGTACAAGGGTGGAACCATTTTTTTTTCTTTGCGTGTGCATTAAACGATAGGTTAATTTGGCTTCTGGATGTATCCGGTGTGCAGTGTTGATTTTTCTCAACTGGTTGAATCTTTTCGGTACGGAAAGTCTCCTCTATGCGAAGTCGATTGAAACTTGATACCGCTGAGAATTTTCCAAGATCTCCCTTCCTTAATTATCCTAGTCAAGTCAATTCACAGGCAACCTGCACACACTCACGCTTTTAGAAGATTATAATGATTTTCTTTTCATGCAAAGCAATGAAATACTCACTGTAAATCTTTGTTATTAAATTTATATTATTGAATAAACTCGAAATCCATAGGTTTCTATTTTTATTTTATATGCTGCAGCAATCAGCTTCATTATGAGCTGTACATTTAAGCAGCTTATAAACTATCTTCGAATTCGCAAACTAATATATAACTAAAATCTATTTCTATATGTATATGTATATATAATTTTAAGATACGTTCACCAAGTTATAATACGAGAAATTTATTACTAAACAAACATGTTATATATCTTAATTAAATTGATATGTAAGCTATGACCAGATGAAATCTGAAAGCTATTTTGCATATAGTTATAGGTAAGTAGAGTAGTAGTAATTCAATGAAATTCTCTAATTAGTGTGTACTTCAATACGAATTCGACTGCACAGCAATTAGATTAATTAATTTTACAAGTCCTTTGCCAGTGTATATATACCACAGCTTGACTTAAGTAATGAAATTTATTAATGTAAATAAGCTAGTGTCATAAATTATCGCTCCAAAGCCCGAATCTTTTTTTACAAACTCTCCCTGCGCGTCTTTACGTGCACGACGGTGGTCTAAAAATACCGAAAACTATTCCGTCGTTTTGGAATCTCGAAAGCCAGACTTCCGAAGCGATGGCATTAGAATTTTCCGGTCAGGTGCTTCCCAAATCAATCCTCCTCTCGGTTCTTGCTGCATTTTTTGCCGCAACCGCCTGCAGTGCCGTCAAGAAAACATTCCCCTCGCTCACGCACAGAGAGAGAGAGAGAGAGAGAGAGAGAGAGAGAGAGAGACGAGGTGGGATGCGGCTGTTGATCCAAAGGGGAGCGCGCGCACCGGAGCTTGTTCCCTGACTCTCTCCCGATGATAACGGGCGACAGGCGCGCGCGCACACACGACAATCCCAGTGCAGTAGCGGCTCTGTGCCCGTGCAGGCGGCAGCTCCTTGGCCGACCGCACGAGCCGCAACGACACGCACACCTGCTTACTAATGAGCGATATATGCCTTGAGAGGATTTACTTGATTAATTCCTGCTGCTGGCTGCTGCTGCTGAATGCATGGCAATGAAAATATCGGCCTGTAGGTGATTAGAACTGCTTGCAGAAACAATTTGAGAATTCATCGTGTAACAGCGCGAGCGCGCGCGAAAGGGTAATTATCAAAGTGTCAACGAACGTTGGATTTTTGTGATAATACGAGAATTTTAATTGAGTTGTCACTTTTTAACTTTTGCGTCTGTGTTTATGAGGTTCGTCTGTCTCCATGCGATTGAATAAAACATAGATTAGATATACACATAACGCCTACTAAACGCATCATTATAGACACTGAAGAATGCAGTATACAATAATTGCAGAATACGATAAAAATTTGATATGTTTTTATTATTATAGTGACATAGATAAATAATAAGAGTAGCTGATTATTATACTTAAAATAAATAATGTAGATATCGTTAGCAGTTTCGAGTTGTAAAAAATATTCTTATTATTCCAATCAAATTATTAGCAGTATATATTTATACATTTTGCACATTCATTATTAATTGTAGCGAAAATTATTTCTTTCACCGAAGTCAATAATTTTGACGTGCGCAGTAAATGTTTTATAGAGGACAGGCGTGAGAAGCAATTAATGACAAAAGGGCGTTTAATGCTGCGCGCAACGTTTAAACTATTAATTAGAACAAAGCCCTGTTTGCTCCGGACCAACTTTCGTCGGTGCACAATGAAAAACGGCATACGGTACAGGGCGGCGATCGAGGAAAATGCCCAAATTAAAGGGAAAGGGGGCTTGGACTGCAGATTGCAAGAGCCGCGGGAACGGGAGAGCGAGAGAGAGAGAGAGAGAGAGAGAGAGGCGGCGATAGCACGGCGCGCAGCGCAATATCGTCGCAAACAAATATTGTCATCGTTTTACGGGCAAGTTAACTGCGGCCCTCCGATCCATATACGTGGCGGTCGCGCGTTCACCTCTATATATATCCTCGCTAGCCATGGCCAGCCCATGTCAACAGGACACTAAAAGCCTCGGCCTCCTCTTCCTACACATACACACACGAAAGTGTGGAACGTTAAAGGTGTTTATAACCCAGCGTATGATTGCAACACGTATGGGGGAATCGTTTACACGCGGTTGTCGCTCGCTTTCCATCGTCCGTATGTCCACGTCACGTCCGCGACGAAGAACACGAAGAAGAGAGCAGCAGCAGCAACATCAGAAGCAGCAGAAGCAGTCGGCGCGTATATCTAAGGGGTGACCGAGAAAACGAATTGGACGAGCAGTCGGAAAATTTCCTTGGCTTGCGGGACCGAGAACTGCCGTACTGCTACCACTGCCGCGAGAGAGAGCGGCTTATTTCGCGGCCGAAAAGTTAACCATTAGACTCCAGAGCACGTCTGCAGCGGGTAAGGCGAGCCGGACGAGGAGAAGCAGCCGCACGTCGACGCTCGGAATCAACGGAAATTCGTTGGGCAAAGCGCGCATCCGACCCCCCTCACGACCGAAAGCTTTCCCGCAAACAACTAAGTCACACCTTTTGCAGCGCGAGCAGTATACGGCCAACGCTCAACTCGTACCGGTGACTTCTTTCTTTCTCTCTATCTCTAGCGTACAGTGTCTCTTTTTCTCGCTGGCTTTAACGTGCCTTGGGTCAGAATTCCTTGTGCAGGGAGGGACACTCGGATGGCAACGACGCGGTATATCAAAGTGACCAACTGAGAATTGCTCGGGGTTGTGATTAGAAGACGGCGGATGAGAAAAACTCGCCGAAGCTTTGATTATTATTTTCCTCGTATAGAAATAATGGAGCACGAAAATCTTAAATTAGAATTTATTGATAAAGGAATTTACGTTACACCTTAATGATCTTACATATAATTGATTTATTTTGCAATTATACCATATGTTTGGCAATTAACACCTTACTACTGATAAAATAAAAACAGCAATATTGTAAATGAATTGATAGTACATGAAAATGTAACAAAGTCTAATGTTTAAACTCATTAATTTTAATTTAAATTTAATATGGGGTAAAGTGAGCCGAAATTGTTTGTAATTCCTCATTAAATTTTTAAATATCAAATTACGTTGATTCCAGTATTAAATGTAGATGAAATCTTTCCTTGTTATAATAATGTCAATTTACTTATCTTCTTTTGAAATTCATACAAATCTGATTTACAATCGGGGTGTTTGTACAGAAGTTGAATAACGTAGTAAGGACTCCATACTTTCATTTATTTTGTCGCTGTGGATAGACACTACTCTTTCTCGGTCACTTTACTTCCAAAGCATATGCACAAAATAATTTGCTTAACGATTTTTGATTGGCTTCTTCCTTTTTTTAACGCATGAAAATAATGTTTTTAACATTTATCACTTCATAAATCGAAAACGCAAACAAAAACTGCTGGCACATATGGGAAAATTTAAAACCATCGTTCTATTACATAAATTTATTGAATTGGCACTTTTCTATATCAATGTTATTTTTTTCAAAAAATAATTAAAAAAGTACACTTTACCGCCGGTCACCGCTGCCCTTTAATCTACGAATTTATGTGAAAATATAACTACAAAATATCGAAAATATTTTAAAAAATCAGAATTGTATTCTGTAATTCTGAAAGAATGACAAATTAATTAGTAAAAATAGAAAACCTTTGTATATTCAAAATCTCATCTCCCCAAAAAGTCATACAATTTTTTAACGCCGCTAAAGGCTTTTTCTCACTTTTCATAAAGTCATATTGACTTTTTAAAAGAGAATAGTTTTTCAAGTAGTTTTGCGAAGCAGATACAATCTGAATTTTTTAAATAGTCAATAACCCATTTGGCCATTAACGCGCCATGAAATAATGAAATAAGCAAAAATGTCGCGTTTGAATAAAAAAAGTAGTATAACATTTTGGCAGTAAGCCCAGCTCAAAGGAGAGAGAGAGAGAAAGAGAGAGATTACTCAATAAGATGATAATTTGGCCTCAAGTATAGAGAGACAGTAGGATAATAAGATGAAGCAGACTCGTTAAGCCAGGGTATCCACGCTTCATTATCGGCGCGCTAACTTTTTAATTAAATTTTCCGCTATGCCATGGTATACATGGTTCTCACTCAAAGCTCGTCTCTCCATAATAATAGTCATGATGGAAGACGAACGAGTTAAGTTGAGTGAACACGAAAGTGATAACTGACGAATAAAATACAGGTCGATTTTCGTGAAACAGTCAGTTAGATTGAGCAGAGAGATAGAGACAGAGATAGAGAGAGAAAGAGAGCAAGAGGCTATATCAATTTGCTTTGACTCTTGGCAGCAGGTGCGTCGGACTCGGTGAAGCTCTCGGTCTGCTGCTCGTTGTAGCCAGCAGCAGCAGCAGTAGCGTGTGCTCTCTCTCTCTCTCTCTCTGGCAGATACAGTGCGTATATTTCGAGTCCCGAGCGCACTTTGCCATCTAGTTTGGACCGGCGCCCACTCGCTCGGCCGTCCTATGACTAGACACGAGGCAGCAGCAGCAGACACGCGTGTTATACTATATACGGCACGTCGCCGGAGGGCGAAAGCCCAGCTCTCTCTAGCCGGCCTGGCCACCACCGCTGCCGCTCATCATTTTAATACACATCGCTTTTCGTGCAGCGCCTATTCCTTGGCACGCTCTTCTCTCTTCCTCTCTCTCGGATATCCTCTAATCCTGCACCGCGAATTAAAGTGCTGCGCCAGATTCTCCGGCTTTTCTTTGTGCGGCAAAGCTGCGCGGCGCTCCTTTTTTTCTCCTCCTTTCACCTCTGCTCTTTATGCGAAAGAAAAGTACTCAAGCTCTTCGGTTTATCACGCTCTGTGTGTACCCCACCAACTACAATCTGTCTTTCTTTTTCTCTCTCGGGTTTTCGAAGATTTGAGTGATGAAACATTCGGAGTGTGGTTCGGGTGCGTGCTTCGCAACGAAACTTATTAAATTGCCAATATTTTTATCTGTATATTTTCTTGGAAAATTTAATTACGATGTAGCAATATGATGCTTTCCTTTCGTATATATCTGAATATCGCGAATGGATGCATTTTTTGTAAAGATCATTTCCCAGCATAGATGCAGACCTTTCGGGCTCATTGAATCCGTACAACAATTTCAAAAAAACTTTCGAGCTATTTGTTTTCGTATAAATATATTACTATGAAACACAGCGAAGGTTTCGCATTTTATTAAAAAAAATGTTATCGTGTTACATGCTTTAATTAATGTATCTCAAATATTATTTTTATTTACTTTTTCATTTTATTATTACTTTCTATGAATTCATTATACAAACGAACAATTCTAAACTTGCAAAAATGGAATTAACACTAAAACTAATTTTAAACAACATAAATGTACAAAACCAAATGGCAAATCCACGAAATTGTTAATGTTAAATTAAAACATTTTAATTTAGTAATTTAAAAACACTAATGGCAATTTTTGTTCAAAATTTTTAAGATACTTTAAGGCCGAATAATTTAATCAAAGAAACGCACGAAATTACCTAATTTCAGGCGTAGACGAATTCTTTTCTTGAAATATATATATATATATAATATTTAACTTTTATAAACTGAAACACTAGAAACTAGAAACACACCATTCCTGAATCTCTTATTATTTTATGTTAGTACCATTGTATACTCATTTATAATATATATTTATAATATTAATATTCAGTAAACAGGTCTTGACGTGAACAGCGCACTATTAACCTGCATAAAACGACAGTAGTAATATAAAATTTTGAATATTGAAATCCTAACAGATAATAGAGCTATTTTATGTCAAATCCAATCAGAACAGATCTACACTTATTTGTGTCCTATGTTTCATAGACATACATTATTTATAGTTTTGAGAGAATCATTTGGAACAAAACGTATACGAAAACTGCAAGAATACAGCCTGAAAGCTCTACTGCAGCAAGACAAGAATCCGAGTATGAGACAAGGCGCAAGCAGCGTAGATGCTACCAGATATAAAAAAAAGTTCCCTGTCTTCCTCCAGGATAGGCGCGCATATACATGTGAACGTTACAAATAGGCAATAAGGAGATTGGATTCGTATGGTTGAAACGAGAAAAGAAGGAAAACCAAGCGAGAGAGAGAGAAAGAGAGAGAAGGATCGAGGGCCGCCGGTTGTCTGCCAAATATGTGTATAGCGTTTAAAAAGAGCACGTCAAACAGAGAGAAGCGCGCTGCAAGCTCTGCTGCAGTCTGTGGCTCTTTCCTGCCTCGTTTTCAATGTCCGCGCACTTCCAAGTTCGAATAGCGGTGCACTTCTGGTGAATATCTGCTGCTGCTACTGCTGCTGCTGCCACTGGCTGCGCGAGCGCGAGATGAGCAAACAGCTGGATCTAGCCCAAATCCGACCTTTTTTTTCCAAGCCCCTGCGGATCATCCGCAAAAAGCGGCTAGACGATGAAAAAAGATCATCTGCAAGTGGTGTGGCTCTCTTCTCTGTGTACGATGTTGCCTACTCTCGCAACGTGCTGCAGCGATGCGACTTTTAGAGGGTAACATTTTCAAGAATTTATTTTAAATGCCCAAATTTTGCGTGCTTAATCTCAGCATTTAAATTATGAAAAATATAAGCTCCATTAAAATTATGTGAAAACCTCATAGCCCATCATTTGGATTATTTACGCAAACATAAGTATAATAAGTCTGTAAGTCAAAAAGCATTCGAGCACCGCGGCAAAATGAGGAAAATATTTTCCAACAACCAGCGGCAGAATCCTCAAAACTCGCAAAGAAATCACTGCGCCTCGAATGACAAAACCTTTTTATAAAGCTGCAGAGAGACGAAGCGCGCGGTCCAGCTTATTGTAGTAATATAATCTTCGAAACAAAAAGCGAAGCGCAATAACTGTGGGCAGGGCACTAACTTTTTACACGCATAAAGTGCATGGCAAAGAAAGCCGTAGCGAAAAACTTTAATAATCCCGGGTGAGAGCGGCGGGATAAAAAAAGCAGTCCTGTAAACTCGGCCCTGCCTCCCTCCCCTCCCACCCTTGCATGCACACAGTCGCCCACGCACGCATCTTCCTCTCTTTTTCAGCGAGAGCTGGAAAAGCTGGCGGGGCGCGCGCGCCTAGCGCACACATGCAGGAAGATAAGCATGCTGAAAAGGGGCTTATCCCTCGTGCGTGGAGAGTCGGTTTATGCTCGCGCGCGACCGTCAGCGGTCGCGATGCTGCTGCTGCTGCTGCTGCTCTTCACTCACTTTCACTCTCTCTCTCTTCTCCTTCGTCTGCCTCTTCTCTCTCTCTCTCTCTCTCTCTCTCTCTCTCTCTCTCTCTTACTGGCTCTTTCTGGAATAGCTCAGGATGTACCTGGATGTGAAGTGGTAATGCCCCCTGCGTTCTAGCGCGCAATATTATGCTTTCACAGCGAGAAAGAGGAAGTGCCTGGTTGTATGCGCGTTGCTGCGCTGCGCGAGGATACTATAGTACAGTTCGCACGCGTTCGCTTGAACAAATAAAGACAGGCGCGAGTCTGTTCTGTGCGGCAAACGCTTGACAAAGGGCACATTTTGCTATTCTTTTTCTTTCATTCTGCCTGGGCTCCATTCTTGCTCCATGCGCCAAAAAATGCATTGATCTAGTTGGCAGCTGATTGAAAGCTCTATGAGTTTTCAGCCCTCAAGTTTTCATTAAGCAAGTGAATAAAGTTTCAATTTTAATCAATTAATAAGATCCACAAAGTATATTATATGTAATACAGAAATTTGATATCGGATTCAACGACAAAAGTAGATTTAATATTATCATATTCTTTCCAAACTCAAATAAATTATGTACTTAACCGTTTTTATTAATTTATCGAATTTTTTATATTACTATAAAGCGAGTTACATAACACCAGCTTTTAAATAACGAAAAAAATATTTTAGTAACCTATAAAAGACAAATTTGTTAACCGACACTTAAAATACATGAAATATTCCTATAGGCAATATAAAAACTCATTTACTAATATCGCACTCAGATTTATATTTAGTACATAGGGTCTAATACACACAAAATTACTTTGGCAACGTTACCAGAGTAAAATGAGCTACTCGACTGCAAGTCCAGAAGAGAATAAGATGTCTGCCTAAAACTCGTATAATGCAGAAATCAAAAAGGCAGACCAGGGCGAAATCTGTTTTGCATGCCAGCTTCCCCTTATCTAACATCTTCACCCCTTTCCCCATAATTTTTCATTCTTTATGGTCCTGTTTATTCCGCATTCTCATCTCTCTGCGTATACACTCATCCTATCCCCCTCCTCTTCCATCCTTTTGTCTCACCGACTGCCGCCGTTATATCGCCGAGCAGTAATTCCGCCCCCGTCGTTTTCCTCTATCCGTCTTTCTTTATCGGCTATCAAAGTGCAGACTCTAAAAAAGTGATCTCCTCTCTTAAATCTTGCTGACACCGAGCTCTAGCAGCATCGCTGCGCCACACCGTCGTCCACTCATTCCGAGGGATCTTTTCTCCTTTCGAATTTGCTGTCTCTCCTTCATTCCACCCTTTCTCTGTCCTTCCCTAGCTGCCTCTCTCTCTCTTCTCTTTCTCCTCTTTCTTTTAACTTTTTCCTTTCAATTTCTCCGATATCCACCGTATCAACAGCATCGGATCAGTAAAACTATATACGTAATCAAACTTTGCATCAAACATTTTCCTGGAAGTATGCATAAGATTTTTTATCATAATAACAGTTGTCTTTCAAAGAAAATGATTCATTATATATCAAGAATTTAAATGAATAAGTTTGAAATGAGACATTATGGATCTAAAAAAACTAATAAATTATTCTAGGTACATATAGATAACTTCTAAGCCACTAAGCGATGATTCGGAAGCTGCACACTGTGTAGAAAAATATAGACTCATCATTATCAAGCATTATTTTTAATTTTAAAGTAATTGTAGCTGTAAGTGGCTTATTACGGTCTTGAAAAATGTCAAATTTAGTAAATAAATTCCAAAATAAATTTGTTTTTATTATTTTTTTTTAGTTAATTGATGTCCGAATAAACCGTCGATATACTTAATGATGTCGCTATATGTGGACAAAAATCCTTTCTTGTCCACATTTAACGAAAATCGCGCGGTGCGAACCCGTAAAGTCGGACAGATAAGAGAGCGCTTGCATAACCCTACTTTTGACCATATCAGCAAGCAGTGAGTCAACAGTCAGCACTAGTAAGTACTTAAGCATTGGTTTATTATTACAAATTACTTAATCTAATAATATTAATCCCTATACATTATAAGAAATAAAAAAAAAACAATAATTTAATAGTGTATATGTATATAGTAGAATGGAAAAATTATTAATTATGTATTATTATTTTTCAGGTAAAATTATATGTTATGTTTATATATACAAGGTGAAATGTGCAAGTGTGGATAAAATGGCAAAAGTAAAAAAAATAAATCAAAGAAGGAAGCTAGTCAGTATGTTAAAAAGAAGAAAGTGTTAAAGAAAAAAATAAAATATAACTATTGTGAAAAAACACATAGTGTACAACAATT
>UELV01085903.1:0-15074 GCA_900490015.1 Megastigmus stigmatizans | reverse complement strand
ATATATATATATATATATATATAGATGGGTATATGTGTGAAAATGAGGCGTCGTGCTTCGCAGAAGCGTTTATCACTGTGGCAACTTGAAATTTCAAGGCCGTAGAAACGTATATAGCCATGGTAGTTGTTTACGATGCGTTTACCCATCGCGTCCTTGTTTTTGCCTCTTTCTTCATATTTTTCATTTATTTCTCTCTCTCTCACGGATTACCCGACACGTGGGGTATTTACGCGTTTATATCGCGCGGTGCGCTCATCGCCACATATATAAAAGACTTAAAGATGTTTCGAATAGACTCAGTGCGAAGTGTTGCGGCGACGAGTAAACTTCAACTATGAGAATCCTGTTTATTATTGCTCTGTGCATCGCTATGCTGGCGAGTAAGTGGATATTTTATATATCGGATAAATATTCCGGATGGAAAGATTTTCTTTTTTTTTTTTTTTTGTAATTTTGTACATTCATTTGTTTTTATCTTTTGTTTTCGTATTAGTGACGATGGGTGAGGAGGAGCCACGGCAATTAGGTGCGAAAAAGTGTACTTGGGGACCGTCTTATTGGTGCAAATCGCCAGAGTAAGCACTTTTTGATAAAAGATCATTCGGTTTACTTTGATAGAGGATATGCGATTTGTTATTGCTTTTATTAGCTTGTGTTATGTTTGAGAAAAAAGTGAAAGTTATTTATATCGCTCTTACATTATATATCTATCAGAGTATTGACCGATTTTATTTGCTTTTCTTTTATATCTAATAACGATGGTATTTACCATTGCAGGACAATAAAGGAGTGCGCAGCACATGAATTTTGTAGTCGCAAACAAGCGACAAGTTAAAACGTAGACCAAAATCTGTTATACGTTGAATAATGCATAATATTATTTACATAACTATACAGATCGACGTATGTTTTCTTGAGAAGATTGCATTTTAAATTGTACAAATACCGATAAAAATTTACTGCATGCACATACATGTTTCTTTTAACTGCGCAAATGAATAGAATCCACGTGTTTGTTATCTTACTTTTAAGTAAGAGATAAGCACACTGTCCAGAGTTCAATAAAACTGACTATCTTTTAACCGAAACGATGCGGCTTGTATTCTTATTTCCATATACCATTTGTATTTGAAGGAAACTTTGTTTTCCTCCAGCATATAGTCATTTCATTACGAAATAGCGAATCGAATTTAATCATACGCGCTCGGCGCGCACAAGTATACCTTTTCCCAATCTTAAAATCTCCGATTGCAAACCTCGGCGAAAAGTCATATTCGCGCAAAAGTGTTTCGACTTATCAAACGCATATATATATATATTTATATGCAGATACGAGAGAACGTTCGAGGCAAAAGAAAATGACATTTAAATTGTATAATATTAAATGTAACGAGCAAACGGTATATAAACGAAAAAGGCCCGAAAACATGATATAGTTCGGCAAATACACACACACACACACACACTTTTTCCGTGGCAATAAAATCTCGCTCGACCAAGATATGCATGGCCCTCTTGAATATAAATCTAATTAAAAAGTTATACACACTACATGGTATAATATATAAATGAAAACTGCGCTTGTCACTAAATTCCACGTGTATAGTATAAGTATGTATAGACAGTCGCGCCGCAGACGTCAATCAATGCCCCGGGCGGCTAATGGTTTCTCACGTGACCCCGCGATCGCATTAGCTATATCTATATATATACAAGTATTTACAAGCCGAAAGCCAATAAGGCATGAAAAGCCAGCCACTCTCGCGAATGCGCGCCCGCGCGTATCAAACTCCGCGATATTCCGTAAAACTGGCACGACTCTATAATCATATATATACACGGGTATCGAATCGATCCGTTTTTTACCGCAGCTCCAAAAGGGAGAATCGAGATATACACACTGCATAAGTGTGTGTGTGTGTGTGTGTGTGTGTGTGCGAGTCGATTGAGCCATTCGAATTGAATTATTAGATAAGAGAAGCAAAGCCGCACGTACACACGATATACGTGTTGGCGTGCGCGCGTGTGTGCCGCACTGGCCGGTGTGTATGGTTTTGCTTATGAAATGAGCTGGTGGCTGGCGCTGTTGGCTGCTGCTGTTGCTGCTGCTGCACCGGCGTGTCGTAAATTCACGTTGAAATGTCTATATCTTAGGCGCGATTTATGCGGCTCACAGCAGCGTGTTATTAAAAACAGGTGTATATTTAAGAAGGTTATAGGTAAATGCTGCACGATAGTGCCCGCCGACTATATATATACATCGATAAGTGCGCGGCACAAGTTGTGTAGTCGAGAGCTCGGGATAAAACAAACGAGGGGGACCGTTTTGCACGCGCTGTGTTTCGCAATAATTGGGAATTCGGTGCGTTTTGTTTGCACGCGCGCGACTTGTTTAGCTGTGTGTTGTATATGTAATTGCGTTATATAAGCTTGTCGCGCAGGCTTTATCGCGTGCAGGAGTATATAATATGGGATTTTATAGGGAGATCGGTGTATGTACCGGTAAACGCGGAGTTTTTAGGAAACTGAGTAGCAGGTGGTAACTGAATTGTTTGAAAAAAAAAAAAAAAAAAACAGTAAAGATAATACACGGAAACAAATTATCGCGGGGGCGGTCGTAAAATTCTTCGTATATAGCTATAGTAGGCGACTATTTTAGTATTTAATTGAAATCGTTACACTGGCAAATAATATAGAATTGCTAAACGGAAGAGCTGTAAAATCTATCGTCGCGAACATTATCGATAAAATAATTCTTTCATGATGTATCAAGTTTTTATAATACATCACTGAAACATCGAATAAATGCGTATTTTTATATACAATTCTAAATTGATTTTGACTATATATCATCGAAGAATAAGTAACACTCGTACAGTTTATACATCTACCAAATCTTTACTTGGCACTTTACCCACCTTATGTTCACATTCACGTGTATATCTATTGCATTTATCTTTCGGTCTCGGTATTATATGTATACAGTGTGCGGCGGTCTGCGTCTAAAAAGTCGCGCGCTCGCGCAGTTTATTATTTCGCCCTCCTATGCGCGCATTGATATCACTGCGCGCGAGTATCAAACTTATAACAGCTATATATACACCCATAGCCAAAGGAATTAACGACACCGTATTTCCTGCGCGATTGACATACAGAGAAAATACGATACACCCATCATAGCGAAATTGCCTTTGTATACACCTATATATATGTGAGTGTTAAGTGTACGCTATACATGAATAATTTTTGCAGTCAATATATCAAAAGTATAATTAATTTTTAAATACTACGCAGAGAGGAGAGAGTTTCCATACGCGCGGCGCGCATCTCAGTCGCGAATAGCATATCTATATAGCGCGTATGCACACTTAATTTCCTGTGTATATTGTATAAGCTGTAGAGTGTTGGAGTATAATGAATGAGTTTTGCGGGAGAAAGAGATATATAGGAAAAGTTTTACGCACCTTCCTGCCGGCCTTATTATTGTGTAGATTCATGAGGCTCCGTGCGTCGCCCTCGATTTCCCTCGCGTCCAGAAACCTACGCGCGAACCTAAATTTAATTAACAATATTATAATTCCTAAAATTAATTAAATCGAGACGTGCCAGCGCAGCTCTCGGATATGTATGTATGCGACTATTCGTCATATGTTATGTTATTATAATATGTATACATGTTCGCAACGTGTGCAGGAAAAGTTTTCTTTTGGATGAAAGAGACAACAGACGTACGTAGTATATATCTTATGTAAAGTGTATACGCGTACTGATTAAATTTCAGTTAGATACGAGAATACGTATATATTCTAGCATATAGCGATTAAGATCTATACATAACTCAAGAAACTGCGTTTCTTACTAATCAATGTAAATTATCTTGTATATCATCGATCTAGCGATACTTGCTTCGATGCGTATATACTGTCAATCGTTTATAGAAACCGGTACTGCGCGCGGAACACGCGGAAAATCAGTTTATTTCTTTTTTTTTTCTTTCCAAAGAAAACTTTTCGCTGCGTGTAGATACGAATGTGTATATGTACGAATATAGGTATATGTAAGAAAAATTCGCTCTCACCTCATTCCGTAAGTGACGTCCGCGCTACAGCCACCCCATTCCCAGCCGTTCGGTGGTGTATCCTTCCGCGTTCTTTAAATCAAACGTACACATTATTATTTTTACATATTCCAATGCCGCTACTATCTGTTTTAGGATATACGGTGTATAAATCAAACGAGCGCTGCAACCTAATTGTCCTTACAAAAGTGAAATTGCTGATTTAGGGAGTGATATAATAATGGCGTGATTTAAAAAGAAAAGCTAATGTACATCGTATTTTTTGCTACTCGTGATTTTATAATGGCTTTTTGTTTCTTTGGACATTAGAAACTGGTTGTATAATTACAAAATTCCATTCGTAAAATATGATTATAATAATTTAGATATTTAACGATATAAGTTAATGATTTTAGAATTAATGCTTCCTAAGCTCATAAACTATTATGTACAGGTATATCGTTTTTTATTCTTTGTCACTGCTGCTTTTAGTCTTTTTAAACAATTTTCATATCGTTCTAGCAGCTTGTGTATCGAAAATTGACCAAAAAATATTATAGAATACAAATTAAGCAATCCGCGCTTAATCCTACATTAGAAACAGCGAGCAAAATAATGTCTTGTATCAATCTCTTGATCGATTAAAAGCTCACTGATAATTGCACTTTGAATGATTTAGCATAAAGGTACATATAGATTCTCGAGTGGGTGTCGCACTGTACATTATACGATAGATTTAAGCCAAAGGAAACGTTGTAGAGAGAAAAACAAAGAGAAGGCGTGTACGATTTACTTTTGACTTTTGCGCGTCCAATCTGCACATATATACATATATATACATGTAGAACTTGCAGAGAGTACAATATACACGCGCGAAAACGAAATAAGAAAAGTTTACACTGAGTGTTGCGCAATAGATGCAAATGGGATAGTCGGTGCAGGGCATATATATATATATATATATGTATATGGCTTTACCTCATCGTCGGCTCGCAGCCACAGGCTGTTATGTTCCCTCGGCTACAGGCTGCCGTCACCGCGTACGTCACACCGGCCGAGCTTATCGCGTACGTGAACGCCGCCTCTCTGCTTCCTGCGATACAGACAACAAAAACAAACGGATGCTTTCGGTTATTTTATATATACGTTACTTTATATATCGCATACGCGACATTTTAATTGAAATAACAATTAAATATAGAGTCCGTTACAATATTTTTAACAAGGGATAATAGGAGCTTCTGTTTAGAATATATATGTTTTGGAAAGTTTTATAGTTATTTGTTGTACTTTTACACTGTATATTATGGGTTGAGAACGATCTATTTCAGAGTCTTATACTATAACAAATTCAGGTGGAAAGTAACATTTTCTATATTACACCAGTATTATGTCTAATACAATATTTTACATATACGTATAGTAAAACTTGTAGAGGGAACGCAACTCCCTGCAGCACACAGACTGGTCTTAACAGTATTTAAAATTACAACTAAAACTAGAAATAAAAATAAAAAAAGAAGAGTCATAGTTTAATGCTGTAGTATTTTCAGGTTTGTTCTTTAAATGTTGCTTTTGTAACGACAGAGTTTCCATTTCATTTGGTAGTAAATTAAATATTTTAATTAAAGTAAAAAAATAATACCCAGATATTTACAATATAATGTTTAACTCTATGTGATTTGGTTATAAATCTTATATATAGTATAAGATTTGCAATGATGGAATTTTTTGATCTAAAGCATATCGATTTCATCCGAACCAATGTGCGCAGATCTCAGATAATACATATACACTCCCAGGACAATCGAGCGCTCGCCGCATGCACCAACACTCATCAGCTTTCTCCCGTTAAAATTCAGATCCTATCAGTCTCCCTCCGCGTCCCAATATATATATCTCACCCATAGACAACAGCTCTCCTGCACCCACGTCTACATATACACAGGGAAAACAAGACTATACGGAAGAAAAAGGGGAAAAAAAAAACATAAAAACTAAAAGTCTGCATCAGACACACCACCCACGAGACTCTATACGGTATATACGGTCGGGGTGTTGGGACGGTATATATAATATAATGATAATGTCGATACGAGCCGATGTTTAAGCGTCCTCTTCAATTTATATGTGCGCGGAGAAGGGAGAGCGAGAGGGCCGCAGCCGAGAGAAAATCACAGGCTCCGAACGCGAGCTAATGTCGAGCGTATAGTATGTACACCCTGATTGCTTTCAATTTTCATGTATATAACGCAGGATCAAGGATCGATCGGTCTGGCGGTAGGTATATACACGTTTTTTCTTATAATCGCGAGAGGATTAAGCGTTGATGAGGCCACTTTTTTCAGACTGTGGTAGTATATTGATCGCGATTTAATATTTAGTGGCGTAACTGTGTTGGGGGTCGTCGTGTAGGTATATAAAAAAGTGCTTTGTGTAGCTTAATGCGTGCTGCTTTCTTACTGGTTTTCTCATAAAAACGTATATTATTTTACTATATTATTATTATTATTATATAGAGGATAATAAATTATCTTTAACGCGTATATTATTTTATTTACGAATCCGAGAATACAATTTATTTTCCAAGAACATATATAGTCAAAATACTTGTATAACTAAATTCCATATTGCACTGCAAGCTTTGGAAGTCCAGAAAACAATGGTTCCTCAAGTTTCGACTACTTTATTGCTAATTTACAGTCTTAATATACTTACCCGATCAATTACTACTTATTACACATACTCACCAAGCTTACTCAAGTGCACGAGCGCAAACTTAGCCGAAGCTCCAAGCATGAAGGAAAAGCCATAATAGCTATATATACGAAAAGAAAGTTGCGAAGAAACGGAAAAGAAAATGCTTTCTCGCGAATACCTTTAGAAAATATAAGACGCGATTAATCTCTAGGCCGCGAAGATGCGAGAGTATATAGTATAGGGGGTAAATATACCCTCGGATATCATACGGTGTTGTATACGACGTGTGTATGCAAACTCAGCGCTGAGAATCTCGACGCGGCTAATGGCGTTATAGTTCGAAATCTTGATCGACCACCTCGATTAATACTCGCGCCTATCGCTTTATACACATCTATATATATATATATAGCATAGCTATGACGAATGTCGCGCGGTCGCCGTCTTCGTCTTTTCGCGCGGTATATATAAGCGAAATCAAGCGTACTTTATCGAGCTTTCTTTTATTATTTATGCGAATATATACACGCGGAGTGTGCGTATAGCGTTCCGCGCGCGGCGATGATGAATATTTTCGTTATTGCGTAAATCAAAGCCGTGTATATAATACACTCGCGGTATTCGCATAAATTTGCTAAAACTATTTTTATTAGATCGGTATATCATTGGGTATATAATGCATAATGCTTTATGCATATTTATCGAGTATTAAAGTTCGCCAGTGTATATAATGAAGATTTCTTTCCACGGCTCTCACCCGCCACACTTGCGACGATGTCTATAGGAAAAATAGGCGCGCGCGAGATATTCATACAAGCTATAGACTAACGGTTACGCGAATATATTTTTGTGTATACACCGACAGAACAAAATTGCTGTATCACACGGTAAATATAGAGATTCGTAATTTACCTATACGAATTGATTTTTAATTTATATATGCACGACGTGTACGGCTTTTATATCGCGATGGAAAAACTAAGTACATAAAGCGACACGACTTTTATCGCTGTATAGAAGAGACGAAGAGTAAAAAAAAGAAAGGAAGGGACCAGCCCGAGTGCATAGTGAAAAGAGCTCGTTATACGACGTATCGTAAATAAACTTTTCAATGCCCCGCGGAAATTCACCGTCGCATTTGAGATATTCGTTATTAATATCCTGCGCTGTCTCGAGGGACCGGGACCGTTTAGTATAATATTATGCGCATGCTGCAGGGAGAAAAAAGTCCCTCATTCAATACAAGCTCATTAAAAGTTTTCATTCACGCCTCGGTCGCGCGCGCGAGCGTCGATGCGTAACAAACAACGGCTATCCCTCTCGATAATATATATATATAATGCATGAAAAACGATGAAATCTCGTATAATAGCGACACTATAAGCGGCGAATCGTTCGCGAGAGGAGCGCAAGAAAATCGATATAAAATCTTAATAGTCCATTCAGCTACTCCATTAAGTGCCTCTTCAATAAAACATTATTTATATACATATATATATATCCCGCGCAAGTCCGCAACTGTAGGTGCAGCGCAGGCGCCTTTACTGGTGCCTATGCGGGGGGGATCTATTACAACACGACGTAACAGCGGCAGTAGCAGCATTAGAAAGGTATATTATATATATGCTGATCGTTTGTTCGTCCTCGCGATTCTACAACTCGGAATATAATCGAGCGCGAGTCCATTACTTATATATATTTCCAGCTGATATGTACGCGAGTGGATTGTTGTTGCGGTGCGTTTGCCTCGTCGATGTGTGTATACGATGCAGCGGCATTAATATCGGTAAAGTCGAGCGAGAGAGAAGAGGATGAATTTATAACCCGAGCGTTTATGTCAAAGGCCGCTAGTCCGCAGCATCTATTTAACGTCGCCGCTGTAGCGAGACCGTATATAATAATACGAGCGTCGTCCGCAAGGGAAATTTATTGTTTCGCCGCGCGCTGATCTCTCGCGGGTTTTATATATATGCTCGAATGCTCTGTTATACTTTTGCTCATACGCATGGCATTCGCGGGTATATTTAGCAAACTTTACTGTATCGCTGTGGAAATTTATGATCCGCTTGAATTGCAATTATATACTACGAAGACGTGAATATTGAACTTGTGTACCTACACTGCGTGGAGAAATCGGTCCTTTTGGCCGCGAAAGCAATTCATCTTCAAATAGCTATTTTAAATGGAATCCTTTCCATTGCGTTCAGTGTAAAAAGATTTACTTTTTTTTAAATGCAAAATTCTCCGTTTGTTGTAAAAAGATTTTTCATTAAAGGTATATATACCTATCGATCTGTGTCCTTTAAAAAGATGGATTAATCAAACTTGTTTTGCTCACGTCATAAAATATAGAGTGTTTATTCCCTAGACCTTTTTTTTCAATATTCATAAATCCAATTTCGCTGTAAATCGATCGGGTAAGAAAAAAAAAGAAAAACGTAAGCTATATACAAAGGTTGAAAAATACGAGTCGACATTGAACTTTGTGAGCCTGTCGCAACGATCGTTTGCGACCCTATATTCGATTAAGAAACGAGATTTCGCGAGGTGATAAGTGAGCGCGAGACATAAAAACGTTATGAATGGTCTTGTACAGTATATAACAAGTATATATGTTCCTATTAACAAGATATAGGCTCGTATTTTTAGCGACATTAGATAATATATATATATATATGCACACTAACATCGCATGATCATTCAAATGCAGGGTGTATAATGTAAAGAGCTATAAGTAATTCAAGATGAAAGAATAGACGACATTAATTGCCTACAGCAGTGTATTGGCTTATACATAGGTTGACTAACGACCTTACGTTATCGTTTAATGAGTGAGAAATTGTCCATACAACTGACTTTTCAATGGTGATCAATAATTTGTTTTGTATACGTGCACTCAAGCTTTTCACGATGCACATGAATAGAATGCAGCCATTTATTAACATACCACGTAAAAGTTGAACGTATTCTAATCGGTTTTAGTATCAGCTGGACTATGCACAATAACAAGCAAAGTGCAATCTTCCACAAATGATCGTGAAAACAAAACGTACGTTATAAAAACGCGTGAGAAAAGGGCGCAAATATTCGAGCCCCATTCTACGGCGCAACCACTTGTGGAGTTGAACGCGCATACATTCAATTGCTCGAGAACCAAGGGATATATAAGTACACCTGCAGCACAACAAAGTCAATAAAAAGGAAAGCAAAAGATGCGATCGCGGTGAATGTATTCCATGTTAAGTTGCAAGCGTTGCGATTGTCGATCTATTTACGCGGGTGGCGGGCGCATATAACGTATATATATACAGCCTGTGCCGGTGAACGAGAATCTCAAGGCTTTTAATTAAATCCTTTGCAAACTATATACACGGAGGTTTTTCTCGCCTCCTCATCCTTTTTCCAATTTCGACGAAATTTCATTAGCTCGCCGCTCGCGCCGCTTTTTATAACGACGTCGGTACTCAAATTTGTCGTCGCCAGGCAAATTAATCGCGAATCCCGTTATAATACACCACATATATATATATATATGTGTGCTTATATACTTACGCAAAATTTATCACATTCGTCTGTCGCTGATGCTTTACATTATACGAGTTAAGGTGTAAGCGCTAATTTAAATAATATTGTACCGTTTATGCCCGACATTGTATAGCACGTATAATAATCGAATTCTGCAGCATATTACGTATATATATATCCGTAAATCGATCTTATTTATGACGCGTGCGCGCGGAGATCTCTTTTTTTTCTCTCTCTCACCACGCGGAGAAAATTATGGGAAAAAAAAAGAGGTTATAAGGCTTCGCGCATCAGGAGTGCGTAAATCAGCGTGTACAGGTCACCTACATATCCCACACGTTCTTTTCTTGGCGCGTTCAGCTCGCGGTGCCAAAGGACGCACATATCTCGTTATGCGAAATACGTGTGTGCGTGTGTCGATAATCGTCGCGGGCCTTTTTCGCTCTGCGCCTTCGGATATCGGTTTCAAATTCGATTTTGTCCCCCGCCGCCGTTTTACGATGTAAAACGGTGCTTAACTCGATTTATTATATATCATATATATGAGAGCTATAGGTCCATATATACAGGAGGAGGGGCTGGATTAACGCGAGATCGCTGCTGCGGACATTATCTAAGTGGTTAATTTTATAATCCGATGGACAAAAAGTGCAGATTGCCGTGTGCGCATGCAGTGTGCGTGCATGTCAGGGGATTAAGAAGCGCGACCGCATTCCATAGTCCATTTATGAAAGTAAGTCATAAAACGCGCGCGTGCGAGTTGCATTTTGCTTTTTTTTTTTTAGTTGCGTGTCGGTCTCCAGGGTGTACATGTATACAGAAGGTATACAACCCTGATTCCAGAAGCCTTTATCGCGACATGCAGATTACACGCTGTAGATTCGCGTTGATCAAACTGTAATTCCTATGCTGTTCCTTTATCTAGTTTATGCAATTATGTTGAATTCCTTCTGTTGTTCTTATACACTGTATATGGCAAAGTATTTAACTTGTATTAAGATATTCTAGATAATTTTATTTTGTCCGAATCAATTTGATGTGTCCCTAATATATATTGATACAGATCAAAATTATGTGCATCTACAGATGTAAATGGTATACCAAATAATTCCAATACATTCTAAACCATATCAAATAAGTAAACACTTATTTGAATTTAATGATCAGTCGTTTGGACAAGTAGCCAACATTTCAATATAACACAGCATTTCAACGCGCGTTAAACACAAAATGTCTCCTCAGTTGGTATAAAATCGAAGCATGAAATTCTCTTCACTTCAACAGAGAATGACTTGGATCGCAATATACACAGCTTCAGCCGCCAAAGATCAAAATGTCAGATAACCGATGAGAATCGAGCTAAGGTATATAGCTGCAAGAATTATTATATTCCGCGGCACGGAGCTTTGCCGTAGGTGTTAATTGAGAAAGCGAGAAGTGCAAAGAGTAAGTAATCTATATATACAAGAGGAAGCTGGAGCGAGAAAGGTATACAGGGGAAATAAAAGACTTACGGCGGCGCACGCGATTGTGTGGGAAAAGGCGCATGGTAGGTATATAGATACGTTATCCATAGTTGTAAAACGCGATACTCGAGCGCTGCGGGCCAAGTGGTATTAAAACGCGGCGGAGGGGAAATTGACATCCGCTGCAGTGCTGGCTGATGAAATGTACATTTTTGTGTTTTGCCCTCTATGTAATTTCTTGAACCGAATGGAACGTTGCTATTTGTTCTAATTTATTCCTGACACTGATGCGTATTTTTTATTTAAGATTTGATTTACTGCAAATATGCGTATTTCGAATCGTTACATAATTACGGGGAGAATTCATGTTTTGATTTATAAATATACTACTTAGACAAGTATACATTCGTTAAAGATGCCCTAAACGAGTTCGAATAAGCTTTGATGAACTCATTATGGCCATACTTTTAACGAAATTGGAATTTTTCCAAACGACCTATACTTAAATCAGCTTCCGAATACTTAACAAACTAATAACATCATTTTAAAAACCATTTTGTTGATTGGGCGAAATATAAAAAAAAATTCTGAATCCACGAATTCGGGACTAATGCAGAAAGGCCAAAAATATATAATCCGCAAATTATCGTAGTTTAACTGCCGACCATAATTCACGAGCGCATACGTCCGGCGTATAAGCTTATTATAAATTGATACAGGTTATTACAGGGGGCTCGGGAATTGTAAATAACGCGATTATTTACTATCGGTCGCAACAGCAGCAGCAGCAGCACCCATTGAGCCAATAAACAATTTTGTTTCGCGTCCACGAATTATTACTTCGCAAAAGAAGCGTTACGCTTATTATCTGCAATTCGCATAAAAGTCCCTCCAAATCTCGATAAAAGCTCGTATAGCCGTTGCCCAACGAAACAACGATTAATAAAGGACCAAGACACTGCAGCGCGACGCAATCGTTCTACTGTAAATTTTCGACTGGATAAACTTGTTCCCTTTTAAGAAATAATCAATTCATTTATAATTGGCGTTAAACGTTCCTCCAAGTACATAAAACTGCGGACTCTACGTTTTTTTTCTTCTTCTCTTACTCTCTCAAGCCCCCCGTAGTCTAAAAGATCCGAACGATCGGATAAGTTTCCACAGGCGAAATAATGATTTATCGAGCGTATAAAAAACTTCCTCTCTCTCTCTCTCTCTCTCGCTCTCCTCGTTCGCTGTTATACAAGCGCCAAAAGTAAAAATGGAGAAGTGCGAGTTGTCCGCTCCATACGTGTGCGCCGGCTGATAAATGGAGAAAAAAGTATCGATCAATCGGCACGGGACGATCGCTATATATATATTCAATTTATGCGCTCGCGATTTCAAGCTCGCGCAGTGTGTATATAATAATATATATATGTATATTCGTTAATGGGGCCGAATGCAATTTATGCGTTGGGCATGCGCGCGTGGGCGACGCAAACGAGAGAGCCTAAGTCGGATAATTAACAACACTATTCAGCGCCGCGACTATGTTCATCCCGGCTGTCGTCGCCTCTGATATGCTGCCAGGATTAGCGCGAAACGATTCCTTCTCGTTGCTTACTTCATCCGTAAGATTTGAATCGCAATTGTTCGAGTCTTTTTAAAAATGCGATGAAATTCTTGCGGAATATCGTACCGTTATTTTTAAATTCATATACGAGTTGTTGGTATAGTTTCAGGAATGGATTTTTAGCGCGACGGCGTGACAAAAGAATGTTGAAATAGTTTCTGGGCAAGTTGTCAAAAAGTCTATCAATAAGTGACACTTTATTTTATGCTTTGTAGTAACGGTTAAACTTGTTTGCCTAAGGCCGGAAAATAATAATTCGCAAAATTCTTTCTCCCGATATTTCACTCTCGATGCCTAAGGCTAAAATTATACTTACATACGTACACGTTAAACGCTCTCAAATTGAATTGTCAATCTTAACCGGCAAAAAAAAATCAGCGTACACCAATGCTGATATATTTGAAAACAAGGGTATACATATATGTATATAATACACATGAAAAGAAAAAACACCTTCAATTTATAATGTATACGGGAGATCGTCAACCGCGAGCGGAGAAAATCGGTAGCGACTATACTTGCGCCGCGCAACGATAATATACACACGCGTCTCGCGCGATTTACATAAATTATTCATATAATACACAGTCGCGTGCGCAAAGCAATCCGGCAATCGAAAACACTTAGTACATCGTGTATACAAAATTTCGCACGCCCAACACACACACACACGTACATAAGATGCGTCACGTAATAAGATCGACTTATTTCCATCTACAACGAGGACTTTATAAAAATTTCGGTTATACAGCCGCGGGCATCGTCGTCATTATTGCGCAGATCGGTACTGATTTTGCGAACTTATTATAAAGGATAACGAGGCTGCACATGTGTGTGTGTGTGTGTGCGTGTATGTGTGTATAAGAGTAAGGCGTCGAATATCGCGTGAGCGCAGGATAAAATATTCAGGGCTTTTTTTCGTGCCGAAGATCCAGCGCTGTCGTGAGTCTGGTGCAGTGCGCAGTGCGAGCGCGAGAAACAACAGCTTCGGGGCACCAAGCGTCAACGTGTGTATATGCATATAATATATATGTGTGTGTAACAACTGCGCAACGAATCTTTTGCGGCTTTTCTTTTTGTTTTAGTCGTTATCAACTTTCGATTCTTGGCTCTCTTTATAATATACCGATCTCTCTAGAGCTTGGGGGGTGGGTAAAATTTTCGATGTCGGACGGATGAATTATTAGCGCGGCTCGCTTGATAAATATTATATATTACGTGTATTACACTGTATTTCGATGATAATTAAGCAGTAATGAATTTACTTTTGCTGTAACAACAGCTTTATCAATTCAGTGGAAGATATAGTCAACGTTTTTATACGATGTGCCAAGTTTAAAGGAATAGAGCTTCATTTTTAAGTGTTATCTTATTGGGCCCTGTTTTTATTGACACGTTCGAATACCGAGACCATTAGTTTATTTTACAAAGAACCGGACCTCTATCGAAACAATATATACGACAGCTCCATCGTCAGCAGTGTTCTTCCCCTAATAAGTAACACCAAATTGCAGCGCCGTCGAAGTTGAACGCGCCGCATACGCGTGTATATACATACATATAACGTACGAAACCGCGCGCCTTCAATCAAAAAGTCCAGACTGGCATCAGACAATCAGCCGCAAAAAGAGTCGCGGGAAACGAGCCCCGCAACGCGACGTGGCGAATATCTCAACTGGCTGACCTCCCTCTCTCTTTCTCTTCCTTT
>UELV01085899.1:7500-12510 GCA_900490015.1 Megastigmus stigmatizans | reverse complement strand
TTTTTTCAGTTCGAATTGAGGTTAATTTCAAAAGAGATTAATTCCACTAGTAAGTTTACAGTGATAATTTCACTAGTAAGCTTACAGTGAAAATGCACTAGTTTTCTAGTGTATATATCAACTAAATCTATTAGTGAAATATTTTCACTATCTTTTTTAGTGACTTTTCACTATTTTACAGTGACCGACTTATCACTTGGTCAAATAGTGTATATACACTATTATTAGTGAAATTTCACTGAAAAAAATTTAGAGAGTGGAAGTTACTTAAATTTATTATTAAAAAAATAATATGCAAAATTGAATAGGTTTCCATCGGTATGTTTCATTTTGGATATTGAATTTCGATTGCTTCGCAAAATGTAAATTAATAATATACATCGAAATATATATCATGCAGCTGTTATTTAATTAAAAATAATCATCCTATTCTATTACATGTGCACGAGGGCGCAGATTTTGTTATATGCAGAAAAATATTTATCTCCGTTTTGATTAAAAACCAATTTAATTTACAAATTTAAGCCGGCCTAAATAAGCTTATACGCCGTCGAAATGTCAATATCATAAAACAATCATAACAGACAGTTTAGAAATTCAGATTTCACTCTCTCTCTCTCTCTCTCTCTCTCTCTCTCTCTCTCTCTCTCTTGCTCCCTCTCCCTTTTTTCGTAAAGCCCACGTCATTTAAGATAAAAATTTTACTCCCCAGCACTAAAAGTTTCATTGCAAAGAATACACAGATAGCAGACAGAGGCAGGCAAGCAGGGAGGCACCACCAGCAGCAGCAGCAGCAGCGAAATCCATTCGTTCGTCACAAAAACCAATCCAATTACTCGACTTTACAGCGCTGCACGGAGCCAGAAATAAATAAGTGACCTGCCTGTGTAATAGAGGAAAGAGGAAAAGAGAGTGAGTAAAAAAAGTCGGGGCGGGTGAAGAAGCGCGCGCGCAGAGTGGAAGAGAGAGAGAAGCGGAAAAAATAGGCGCGCGCGCACGAGCACAGTACCTCCATAAGATTCGTTTTCCGCGGAAAAATTTCCACGCGTGTTTTCAGTTATTCATAATCACGACAAAGCTCCGGCAAAATACCGTCTCTCTCTCTCTCTCTCTCTCTCTCACTCTTGGCGCATTTCGCTTTTTTCCATATACAAATCGGTATGCCCTGTGAATGCGAGTCACGAACGAGCAAATTTCTTCTTCCCTCGCTACTCGCCCTCTCCACCGCTTCTCACTGCTCCACCTGTCACGTATTTGCGCGTTATTTACGTGTACCTACGCACATGTATACACGTGAGCGTGAATACGTTTGTGTCTTGCCTATTCGCGGCGAGAGTCGAGAAAGTGCAAGTGCAGAGCTACTCTCCGAGAATGGTGATGCATTAGTCTAGGTCAAAAGCCAGTCCTGCAGTCCCAGGGCATGGTGCTTCTAAAGCTTTCAGTTATCAACAATAGTGCTTTTCTACAGTCCATGATTCTTTTGCAGTTGAATGAATAATAATTTAATTAGCTTCGCTTTGATTCTTTGATTCTTTTTATCACAATCGCTTTCTCATATTTATCCTTTTTAAAGTGAAATTCAAATTATATTCAATTGTTATCTAAGATCAGATTTTTTATATTATCTTCTCGTAAGATACTTAAAATTTTAATAATTTGCAAAGTTATTGGATTTTTAAGAGAGAATTTAGGATAAATTAGTATTAATGTCTAAAAACGAATTATTTGTAGATTCTATAATTGACTTTGATTTGCTACAAAAAGACCGTATTAGGACAAATTGATATAAATCATAATTATTATTTTTCTACCTTCTCGAGCATCAGCGAATTTCATCAAAGACTGTATTACTTGAAAGCTTAAAGCAACCAAGACCACTGTGGCGCATCAAAGCGCGTTATCTATTAGCTGCTGCGCAAATGCCCTATTCAATTATTTCTCTGTCGAGGCTCCTTCACCACACACACGCACACACACACACATATGCATAGAAAGCGTCGAAATATGATTGGATAAGCGTGTGGAGAGCGAGGGGCTCCGAAAAAATATTAAAATAGAGCGAGAGAAATGTATAGTGGGGTACACATCACGGCGAGGAGGGAAGAAAAGGTAAAAAATAAAAGATGTGACGAGGCGGAGAAAGAGAGAGAGAGAGAGAGAGGTGGGAGCAAAAAAGTGTGCGGGCATAACGAGCAAGCACGTACGCGAAAGGAAAAGGGAAAAAATCGTCGGCACTCGAGATATATACGTTGCCGCGTGGCGCACTAGCCACATCAGCGCGAAAAGACGCGATTTTTTTTTACGAAAATTAATTTTAAGAATGAACGTGCACGCGTTTCCCGTAATATATATCCGTAGTCTGCTGCGTGTGCGGGTACGCAAATTTGGACAGCGTAATGTTCGAGTAACGCGATTATTGTCAGAGGGGTTTTTGCGTTTGATAATGTTTTCATTGAAAAGTTTGCATTAACGAGGGCTTGCGGCCGAACATTTTCTGATAATGCTTAACTGTACACCAAATTAATTGTTCAGCTTAATACGATTATAATTATCAATTCGCGCGTATGAAAAATCGTTAATTATCAATTGAAGGACAATTTTGTTATAATTATTCGCACATTTATTATTTCATCGTTTTTAAAATTAAGTATTCGGTCTCGTTATTGTTTGATTGAAATAAATTAATACGAAACTTTGAAAAGCTTGCATATTCGAAACTATCGCTGTACAGTAATTCAAAGATGGAATATTCATTTCGCATTATATATAGAAACAGAGAAGACTGGCTTACAATTTTGCGTATAGCATTTAGCGTCTAAGATACTGCGCTGTCATCTTACTGATGAGCATAGCAGCTAGCCGGTGCCGAACACGCAATGCTCTTTTATACTTTTCTTTTAAACAAATATTTTTCTAACGTTACACTATATTGTTACTTTCATACTTCTGATGGAGTTTTGTCTTTTTATATACTCACCATGTAAGGTTCTGTGACTGTAATTTGCTTCGACAATTTCACCTTGCAAAAACATCGTATGAATCAAGTATAGCTATCTGATAATCAATAAATTCTATCCAAATTTCGAATCTTATTGATCAAGTCAGGTGCGAAAAACAGGTTTGATAAAAATAAATGTACTATCGTTGTATCATTCGACTTTGCTCTTATCACATTCTTTATTTCAAAAGCGAACAATACAAAAACATACACACATCAATAAATAGTTGTTTAGAAAATGAGGAACATTAATGCATATACATGTGTAAAGTATTATTTAATAATTGCTTTTTAATATACGCATCCAAAAAAGGATAGTCCGAATACCATCATTCATATTTTGTGCGATCTCCGATCGCACAATTTGAAAATGGATACTATGTTTCATCAACTAATTAACCCAGTCGATTTACGCATAAATAATGCATTTAATATACCCGCATATTAACGTCCCGCATTATCCGCGGCACGACAAAAGTATCATCCCGAGCCGAAAGACCAGTCGTACATCTCTCCTTCAAGAATATAATTGCATAACGATGATCTCTAGAGTAAGTACAAGAAAAAATGAGGGGAGGGGCGGAGAAAGGAAAAAGATAGAGAGAGAGAGAGAGAGAAATGAGTGGATGCAAGGTAGACAAAGCTGGCGTGTCGACGAATAATTACCACGCGAATCAGGCTCGGCGCGAAGCTACCTGTGTGCGAAGAAGGTCATCGACTCGTTGTCTGACATTTTCTCGAGCAGTTCTCGAGCTGCTCTCCTATTTCGCATTTCTTTCGCGCGATCGCAATTTAACAAGTGCAACATGCACACACACATACACACACACAGACACATCCTCCCTTTTATTTTTTTTTTATCTCCACCGAACATACATATATATATACACGCACATATGTACACCTATAAATGCCTTTCGAACTCGATTCCCATGAGAGAGAGAGTAAGCGAGCTGTGCAGTCGCAGCGCGCTCGCGTTTTTCACGCACCAAAGAACAGCAGCCAATGCGCCTGCCAATAGCTTGCCCAAGTCATCCTCTATATGATACACGTGTATATGTATATATAGGTATATTGTACACGTAGCACGCGTGCACATTGTCTCTCGTATGTACGCGTGTATACGTATACAAGGGCTGTATATTATACCGGGATGTATAGGGAGGATATATAGAAGGAGAGAAGAAGGAGCCGACGTTTCGTGACGACCTCGTAAATCGGCCGGCGCTCAAACGATCTCCGGCTGCAATGATTTACAAGCTCTAATACCAACTATCCGCAGCCGACTGATGCTCTCGCACTCGTCCTTTCTGCCTGCATGTGAGCTCCACTATTCTGTTTACATATACTCATACACACACGCGCGCATATGTACCGCACGTTCGCAGTGTGTTTCTGTGGCAGTCGTTATCGTCTTTGGATTCGACTGTAATCGACAGATTTGTTGAACTCTGCTTCCCGTGTGTTCTCTTCAACTTTACGATAGAGATCAGAACGGGCAGTTATTAATATATCAATAAAACAGTTGATAAATATTAAGAGTTTTTCTTTTTGATTGTGCAGCTCAATTTAAAACAAACCTTTTTCACTATTCGAAATACATATATAGTTTTAGTAGTTTTTTTTTTATCAATAGAAGTATGAATCCCTACTTTTGAACTTTAAATTTGGGTAAAAAAACGGATAGTCTTTTTATGCTGGCAATTGCATTGCATTGTATTCGTACAGTGGGAGTTGGGGTCACTACAACACATCCTTGTTGCCTTTCGTTTCCCAAATTTTCTATTCTGTTTGACTTTAGCGCCTTGCACCTCGAGCCAGAATTCCATTCCCCCCCTTCCACGAAGTTCGACTTTGTATAACTGCAAAGTTATATAAAAGGAAATTAAGGCTTCCCGTGCGTATAGTATACAGTACCTCTTTCTCTCTCACACACACACGTAAGTAAACAGCCACTAACGATCATTAAAATACTTCGTCTTCGCCTATTTTACTAATGAGAAAACTCGAAA
>UELV01085899.1:0-2500 GCA_900490015.1 Megastigmus stigmatizans | reverse complement strand
TAGCGGTTAAGCGGTGGTACATTGACGTGTGAAAACAGTCTGATATTCTTAACCAGTAAAAAACGCCCTCACGCGTGGACTATAAGTATGTAGCGATTTTAACCCGATATAAGTTATTAAGTAATCATTCCAAAACTCATGTAGAAATTATTTTTTGTTAAGAATTAAAGAAATTCTACTACTAAAATAATTTTTTTTCATCTTTTTATTATTTTGCGGTCTATATTGAGCTTATGATAATTTGTAGCCTATGCAAGAAAAGAAAAAGTTTATTATAATCTGATCCTTCGATTATTATAAGAAATTTTGAGATTATTGTACAAAAATTCCGAATAACTGGAAAATGTAAATGCAAGGTCCTGCGGCACTAACGGGTTAAATAGAAGAATACTGCTTTTTCTTTTAAATAAAAGATCAAGATTCTTGTAATAGAGATTAAGAAAATGCAACGGACCAATAAAAATATTTCCGTTGATGAAACATTTACATTAGCAAATGATTTTTCGATCAAAGGAACACTACTTAAATGCGCCGTAAGATCTTGTTATTAGCCTCAAGCTATAAAAGTATAATTCCTTACGTAAAAGGTGATTTGGATACATCTGTGCTCGATCCACCTCATTTCTCAATTTCATCGCAGAGTTCAAAGTTTCAGCAAAAGAGATAAATCGCGCTTACGATAAAATATACAGTATGCGGGGCATAAAAGTAATTTATAATGTTGCATTGTTGCTAAACGAATTTCAACCGACACGTCACTGTAGCTGCCTCATTAAAATGAGCTTTATAAATATAGCGCCGCAAAACATTTAGACGTAAATTGATTTAATCAACCATTAATTTAATGTACGACCGCAGACATGCTCACATTAGCAAGTATTTCAGAAATACTTGGCCAATTAAAATAAAGAGAAATATAATGAAAATGGCTGCACTCTACATTTCAAGCTCCATTGTACAAACGCGCGCATATACACCCATTATAAACAGTTCATAATTTATTAATGGATTTATAAATGTATATAATGCATATATTATATCCTTCAGTTATTTATACGAATGAAACCAAATTCCTACACATACCTGATGTTCATCAAAAACTTGCAACTTGCTTACAACCACTTACAAATAACTCTATCATTTATGTCGCACCTCCAGTCCAAGTCTGCTACACACACAAAGAGACTAAGCAACTCGCGGTGTTAAATGAATTAGCATCCGAGACATCGACCCATTCGACTCGCTAATACGTCACGTCCGTCCATCGGCTATAAAATATGCATAACATTATCAGCCGCAGCGACGGCGGGGTGGCCAGCATTCCCTGCCTCCGCAGCCCATCATTATAGGATTCAGCTGCAAGACATATATAGAGTAGCTCGTAGCCAAAGGATCAGTCTCCTATATCCGTGGATTAGGTGGAGCGCCGCCCATTGATATTCCGTTAAAGCTCATCCGCGCAATGTAATTATCCTTCGCCATCGATAAAACAGATCAGGGAAAGGGGCCACCGCCGCTGCTGCCGGCGTCGTCGTCGTCGTGGTCCTCGCATTGAAATGTAAGGCACGGCAGAGGATGAATAAGACATCGGACAATGCGCCGCCCGGCCGCCCGTAGTGGGTGCAGAGTTGAGAGCGAGAGAGAAAGCCAAATATCCCGAGACTCCCGTAGGGATTTGGCGCGAGCGAGCGGACCAGTCGCTTAAATAATGGCCGACGAATTGTACAGGCTATACACATCCTCATCCTATACTCTGCAGGCGCATCTATATGTACGCGTCTGTCTCTCTTATGCCTTTGTTGCTACGACGGGGGCGTTAATATCCCGAGGTATGTAGCTGTGGTTGCAGCTCAACCCTCTCTCGCTCTCTCCCTCTCTTACACGCTCTCTATACCAAACGCAGAAAGCAGAAGAGCGAGCGAGAGAGGGAGGGAGAGAGAGAGAGAGAGATAGAGGAAGAGCTGTGGAAATTGCAGTTTCGAGAACTCGAACGAACGGATATGCTATCTTCTGACTATAGTCTGTATATATCTCTTTGTGTGTATGGAGCATTCCATGTATAATCGGAAAGGCGAAACTTTGTGAACTTGCCAGAGCACTTGATGGGCGGGGAATGTGAAAAGCATGATTCGAGGCCTGTAGATTTGGCCGACTGGAGGAAGACTACACTTCGATCAGCGAACATAGCCTTTCATCCTGTTTATAACGAGGGTTAATTATAAATTATTATACTACGCTTGTTGTTCTATTACCGTGGATAATCGTTCTGCGGATGTTGAATATATGTAGAATTGATTCAGCTTCAAATTGACAACTGGATGAATTCAATTTCGAGTAGTCACAATGCTCACCCATTAACCCATTAACGACCAAGACCCCGAATTTTCAACAACTTTTTCAAGGCTTTTTTCAACTAAAAAAAAGGTTTGAAAAAATTTGAACAAGATCATATCCGATGTATTTTGAGCTGTTCTTTTGAATGGTGATACCGATTTTTTGT
>UELV01085898.1:0-12362 GCA_900490015.1 Megastigmus stigmatizans | reverse complement strand
GAGAGAGAGAGAGAGAGAAATTGGTAAGTGAGCGGTGTACGCGCGCGCACGTTAGGAGGAGGAGAAAGAGGAAAAACTTTTTCCATCTCTCGGACGCATTTCGCCGGCGGCGCTGCGGCTGAGGGTCCGAGGGCAAACTTCCGCTCTCTCTCTCTCTCTCTCTCTCTCTTTCTCTCTCTCTCTCTCTCTGTCTCTGTCTGTCTCTGTCTCTCTCTAGGCAGCAGTCGAGGAGCTTTCTGGGTCAACGGAACGCCCGTGGAGAATGTAAGCCGATTAGAATTCGAGGGATCTGGGTCGACCGGAAATGGCCGATGCGACCGAGCTCCGGCATAGCGTTGTCAGGACGTCCTCCTTCCTCCTTCTCCACTCTCTCTCTCTCTCTCTCTCTCTCTCTCTCTCCTCTCATCTCTCTCCTATGCGAATCGCGACGCGACGGAGCAGGACATTTCACGCGTCGTATTACTTAATTGATTAGCGCCCCGCGATACACAGCGCATATATACGACTCTGTTGTCCCGGACTGTCCTGCCACTGTACAATTGCATCTGCTCGTCAGTGCGCCCGGGAGGTTATGCGCGCGTCGGTGGTGACGGCAGCCAAGGCTGGCCGAGGCTGGCCAGGGAATGCCGGCCATATCAAGATTTTGAAACGGGTCGGGCAAACTGGACTTTAACATGAATAGGTGGGAGAGATCGCTGCTGGAATTGGGAGATGACAAGAGGCTGAATCGCCCGGAGAGAGAGAGAGAGAGGGAGAGAGAGAGATAGTGAGGTTTAATGATTCGATGACCGCTATGGTAGGTTAGAAATGGCGCGGTAGTTTATGAAAAAGTATACTGCCAATCGCTCGATTCGACCTTTGACATAGTTTCGTAAATCGCACGTACTCCGCTTATCATGATAATAACCCGTACAGCAATCATTATGTATCTGTGTCGTGTGTGTCGCGTCATTGCGATTGCGTCCGATACGATCTATCAGAAATTTTGCTGGCCATAGTTTCCGAAACTAATACCCCGCGCAAATGCGGAACGAAGATCCTGCTGTGAAAGCGAAAAGTTTCGCGGAAAGACGACGCCGCTGTAGCAACATTTAGATAAGCATCGGGCTGCTGCTACATTACGAATTGCTGTTTATACGCGACGACGTCACACTCGCGCAGTGTGTAACAAATTCTTGGCGCCAATCTTACTTGACCTAAAACCGATTCCGCAACTACACAGTGCACGACTTTGAACATCCCGAGTAAACAAACTTCTGTCCCTCGTCGAATATATCCCGTGAATGTTTCTGATTATTAGGAATTCGGTATTATATATAATTTCGCAGCGTTAAATGCGCAATTCGGATTGGATACTATAGTACAGCGGGTGTTCCTTCCTAAGTTTCCGGGCTGATCCTTTGATCCTAACCGAGATGTCGTAATTGCTCTTTAGGCTTTTGGCTCTTCTGTGTGGTTGTAATGCGCGTAGCCAAGGAGAAATAAAATGGAATGCTCCAGTTACGGATGACGTGTAGACTATGCTCGCGTTTAGGGGGATGGGCCAAGTGATGCGCACTCGACATTTGCAGGTTCTCGAATCAGCAAAGGAAACAATCTCGCGCGAGAAAATTGCATCTCTATATGCCCAAATATCTTGTAATTACATGAAGGCGATGCACTTTTCAACTTGGGAATTACATAATCTGATTTTGTAGTGCTTTAGAAATGTTTTTATGCGCGATGAATCAATGTTAAACATTCTTACAAAATGCTGTAACTATACTTTAAAAAGATAAGCTTATAAGCTCAAAATAAGCCAACAGCTTTTATTAAAAGTTTTGTAACGGACAACCCTATTGCCATGATACTTTTCGTTCAAAAGTGATACTAGCCAATTATGAAGTTTATAGAAGCAAATGAAGGAGTGAACTTTTATGTTGCAGAATTAATGAGTACAGTTGTTTTTACACTGATGAACCAAAATAGGTGCAACATTGTTTGCAGCAGAACACCACCAAGATTAAACCATGGAGAATTAACTTTTTCGTCTGAGCAACACCTGTCCAATTATAATCTCTTGGCCGAGAATATTCAGCTGAAATTTCCCTCGAGCTATCGATTCTCTTCCCTCTGCATCATTTGAACGCATATAACCCGAACGCGATCGCACTATATACTATATATATATACACACCAGGTCAGAGAGAAGTTAGACATCCTATTGCTCTCACGAGCAGGACTGCTCCTCCGCAGCGCTCGCCGCACTCGATAGAGCCTGCAGACTGCATCCCGTTCTACCCTATAAGCAGACCGAGAGCAAATTATCCCTCCCGAAATACGCTTTCCCTACTCTCTCTCTCTCTCTCTCTCTCTCTCTCTCTCTCTCTCTCTCTCTCTCTCTCTCTCTCTCTCGGCTCTCCACATCCCCGATAACCGCGCGTCTTCCATCCGCCCAAGTGTGCAGCCGATGCAGCAGCTCGGTCCTCCTTATAAGCGCTCTCACAGCCGCAGCACCGACCAAGATAATTCCCGTCATCCTGACCTCTCGTACAGCCGTGTCTGTCATACCTAGGGCACGCTCGCCATCTCCGCACCTCTCCTCCTTCATCCTCTCTAGCCTCGGCCCGAGCTTCAATCTGCAAGGATAACGAGGAAACGCTGTCGCTTGCATTCCGCAGGAGGCCATGCCGCCAAGCGCTTACCACCGGCCCCAATCTCGTCTCGGCTATGACGACCAACAGCAGCACCAGCAGCAGCAGCACAGCAGCCAAGGCCCCAGTCGCGGGTTGGCTACGCGACGGATTCCAGGTGCGCCAGCAGACTCGGCGGTATCGGCGGCTACGACGACACGGGCGGCGGTTACCTGGATCAGTCGGATCCGCGCATGTACTGCACCGGGGGCTATTGCATGGGCGACACGATGATGGCCACAGCTACGGCCGGTCGGGGCGTCTGCGGCGAGGAGCTCGAGCTCGACATGCGCCGCCACATACAGGCCTGCGCCTGCACCTGCAACCACATGGGTTACGGAAATTACATGGACTATCAGGTCAGTCATCCTTATGCTCTTCCTCTGCTGTGTGTGTTCGTGTGCGTGTGCGTGTGCGTGTGCGGGTTATCGGGTGATGTAGCCTTGACTGATACAGCTACGTGTTGCACTGCGGGATGGATGGGTTGCGAGGCCTATATAGTGCGTGTTAGAAGGGGATGTACAGGAGCGGTGGAGTAAGTTAATGGTGGATCACTC
The DNA here is from genome assembly GCA_900490015.1 of Megastigmus stigmatizans. Lineage (NCBI taxonomy): Eukaryota > Metazoa > Arthropoda > Insecta > Hymenoptera > Megastigmidae > Megastigmus > Megastigmus stigmatizans. The sequence continues at coordinate 9,133 of UELV01085898.1, read as the reverse complement.
GAGCCCGCTCGAAGCAACGAGAGGCGCAGCAGCGTCGAGTCGTGTCTTGTCGAGGACGCTGAAACCTCTCGCCTCTCGTTGATAGCGTGTGTGTATATCGATCAAAAGTAAACGAGGAATTGGATAGTCGAGGAGAAAAAACGACAACGAGATAGAGAAGCGCGACAGATGCTGAACGGGATATATGCCGTTTCGACGATCGATCGCGCCAGTTGATTCGTGTGTACTTTTTAATTTGATTCTGCTTGTGCGAGCGAACTTGCGAGTGGAGCGGTTCAGTGGGAATTTTCGTGATTGATAAAAGGGAAACTCGAGACGTGTATGGTGGTGATTGTTATGTTAAAAATGTTCGATTCTGATCATTTAGGGGTTTTTTTTTGTACAATGACTGAAAGTTGTGTAAAATTACTGGAATTATAGTATAATCTTTTCGTCCAGGAATATTCTTGTGCGAGATTGTGTAAAAATTTTCATGGAGTGGCAAAACTTTTTATCGATGTGCCATTTTGAATCCGCTTATTAACATATTAACATTTGCATATACACAAACCACAGGGCAGTAAAAAGGACTCGGAATTTTATACCGTTTTGCACGCTAAAGTTTAAGGGACATCATGGATATTACGACTCGAGTATTCACAGCGCATGAACTTTTCCGCATTCGTATTTTTTGAGATTCGCAAAAAAAACAATAATTAGCAAAGCGATTAGCCTGTGCTGTAATTACGATGGCTGAAAAAATTCTAGAAATGTTGGATTTTTTCTTTTGCAAAAGCTTAACAGTTCAAAAAGGACTTGTAAAATCTAAAAGCCGAAATAAATACGCGGAATATGATCTTTTGGGTTGCTTTGTAAAATGAAAAATGTGTGTATTTATAATAATAACGACGAATTATGAAAATTTAGATCGTTGAAAATATAGATTGGTATAATATGTAGTATTATTATTTGTTAGTAATAAAGAGTTTTTAATAAAAAAATAAAAAGTTTTTCAGATATTTCTTTTTTTTACAATCAGGTATATTTACATTATAGTATTATTTTCCAGCGCCAACTGTTCAAATATTTCATTTTACACGGGGTATCACTTATAATTTTTATCAGATCACGCCTCGCTTTTTAATAAAAAAGAAAATAAAACACGCAGTACGGAAAATAAAAGGATATTATATGGATATTTTATTAAAATTCTATTTTCAAACGACGAGCTGCAGAACAGAAAATTTAAAAATTTATATGCCAGAATGCTTTAAGCATCTTAACTTATAATTCTTTTTAAAAGTACCGTTCCTCATTTTATTTACCCCAATTTAAGGTCCTTTGATTAGAATATTATCCGTAACTAAAAAAAGAAACTCGCATATATTCCACCACGAATTTGATGTATTAAAAAAACAACTACCCCGAAAAGAGCGCTGCAGAGAAAAGGTTGAAATGCAAAATTTTAATCAGTCTTACGTGACATAGGGCAGTTCAGCAGAGGAGCCGTCCGAGTGGCTCATAATGCAAAATCTAATCCCTCGCTCTTGTTGTCTCCCGTACTACCTCGTCCTTCCCTTTTATATCCAGGCACCAAAGAGATCCCGCGGCACCGCGACAGAATAAAAAAGAGGCCAGGGTAATCTTTCTAAAAAATTGATCCCGCCAAAAGCCGGGCGGGTGAGCCGCGCGCAGCACTTAAAAGAGAATCGTAATTTTGCTTAATTCCTCCCATCTGAGTTATTCACAAAGACCAGCCGCGCCGCTCGCTCTATATGGATATAGAGAAAGAAAGTCGCGACGTCGACGGCCTCGAGTCTCCTCTCCCTTCTTCTTCTTCTTACTTGTCTTCTTCCGTCGTGTTTCATCTTTTATATGCATATCGCGCTTTGAGCCTGCAGCCCGAAAGCGCTGGTATATTATACAGTTAAAAAGCCACGAGTACAGCCGCGCCACGAGTACATGCCGAGTGTGGCGTAGACAGAGACGCAAGTAAGCGCGAATGGAGTGAAAAGAGAGAGGGGCGAGAGAAGAAACGGACGAGGCACACGCGAAAGACCGTACGAAGAATCTCGCACTAAACGTCTACGTGTTTTCTGCGAGTCGCGATGATCCGAAGCTGGAATAGTGTGTTACTATGCATACGACGAACGGGTGGAGATATGACTATTTTTTACGACTCCAGAAAGGTTTGTTTCTACTTGCTTGGATAAGCGTCGCGAGTTGTGATTGATTAATTTTTTTTTTTGACACCATCGCATGGAAAGGCATTGATATTTGACATTGCGTATAACAGTGAATAAAAAACGAATAATTTTTTTTAGTTATATAATCATCGTCAGCATTAAGTTAATTAGCTTTTGAACGGTATAATTTATAGTAAAGGTTGATACAGAATTTGATGCTTTTCATTTTTTGACGAGGAATAATTTAACATTATTGAGATTTATATTTTATAATTAATAATTAAAAAGCGTGTAACGTAAATTAAGCGTATTTTTATTATTCTTTGAATGGCGTTTAAAAATTTCCCCTATTTTCTCTTCTTCTGTACAATAAATTTTATAAAACAATATTAATCTTTTTACATAGTTGAATACACTACAATATATCTTATTTTTCAAGTAACAGAAATATAGCTTACAGCTTGAAAGAAGAAATGGAGTTGCAATAAAAATGATCCATTAAGAACCTGTAGTTCGGAAAATTATTAATCAATATAAAAAAGTAGTATGCGTCATAAAAAAGGAAGGCAAGTTTTACTATATTAATAGTCAGTCTCATATAGATACAGATGATGCGCTTATTTTAGGATAAATAGCTGGTCGCTTTTCTCTAAAAATACTTCTATCTACGTCTACTTTCTTTGTAAATATATTCATAAGGTTGAATATAAAGACAACCGATTCTGCATATCCTATAACAGAATATATTTTTATTCTCAAACGTCTAGCAAGCAATGAAGATGGTTGTTCAAAAAAATTTTAATTTATTTATAAAATAGTACTAATATGTAGTGAATTTAATTATTTTTATTATACATATAGTTATATTAAAAAACATGTAGAAAAATGGGGATATGAATTCAAAATAGTAAAATGTGAGACTGAAAATCTTATTTCACAAAAGACGTATATATTTAAAAATAATAACTCTAAAAATATAAAAAATTGTTCTGAAACATCTGGAATTTTTTTTCTATATCGAATAAAATACCGCCTGTCATGAGAATTTTGAAATGGTTGAAATAGTTTTCGAGCTCAACATGACACTCCAAAAGTTGAGCGTTTTAAAAAAAATAGAACGTTTTGATTGTCGCAATTTACAAAACATTTTTAGTTATCGCGTTGCACGCAGTTATTTTCCCTACTAAAAAGCTTGTTTCGCGAGAAAGTAAAAGGAATACATGTACCGGGATTAAAGACAGAAAATATTAGGTAAATAGGAGGGGAAAAAGGCATAAGTACGCTAAGATTGCCTTTAAGAAAAAGGTTGAGAAGGGCTTTAAAAAAAGGGCAATGCAAGCGCCGAAAGTGGAGAAAAGGACAGATAAAACTGGTAAAGGACCGAGAAAGAGAGAGAGAACAAAAGAGAGGCGCGATAGAAAACTATATATGGACGAAGGAAAGAGAGAGGGAAAAAGAAGATAAAAGTAAAGAGGAGAAAGAAGGTAAATAGGGAGGAAAAGGAGAGAAGAAAAGGGTTTCGCCCGCCGGCAGATGTTGCTATGCGTCACACTTAAGCCTTTACGATTATGTGGGGCTTTAACCCCCTAGTGGGGCTGTATACTTTTCTGACCTATATACCTATACATATTGACCGAGGCGATCATTCGAGAGAGAGAGAGAGAGAGAGAGAGAGAGAGAGAGAGAGAGACGATCGCATTTCGCATTACTCCCTCTGCGTACGGAAAATGTTCCGCAGATTCCGGGGGGGGGGGGGGGGGGGGGGGGGGGTACGGTCCCCGCTTAGGCGCGTGCGCTCAACGTTATTTTTACTTTATGATTATATCGTCGCTCCGTGTGTATTTATGGAATTGCAAATTGAAATCGCTGCGGTCTGGACTGTGGGGGTGGACGCGTGCGAGCCTCACTCTGCGGCCGCACTGGAGGAGAATTAATTTTACTGGGTCTTTTAAAATTGAGTTTGCTAGTTTGTTATAGAAAGAGAGGGGAGCGAGTTCAAACGCGTGTATAACCCGTGAATTGGCAGCATTATTGAAATTCACAGTTTGGCGCCAGACGAGCTTACATCGTTATTATTAGGTGCTTGGAGGTATTATCGTTTTTGCGGATCGAAATTGACGTGCGATTATTATGGTTGAGTCGACTTTGATTAGCGATAGATTTGGAAAATAAAACATTTATACTTGTATTATGAACTTCAAAATGATGGAGAACACATTTGAAAAAAAGTACCTTTGAAAAGTAATCGATAAGACTAACAACAATAGTTAAAAAGTATTTGAAGAAGCGTTCTTTATAAAATTCAAAGGTCTTATAGTTAAAAGTTCTATAATTGTATTTAAAGAAATGTTGGATAGCCATTTTCTAAATTGCAATGTACAGAGTCTCAACAAACGCATTGAATTACAAAAAGCCGCTATTCTGTAGACTTGTGTGAATGTATTTCAAAGAATTCGCACTCGATTCAATTCGATCAAAGAAAAATTATTACTTTCATATGACTATGCGATTCAACTTTAGAAAATCACTATTAAAAGTGTGCATTAAATAAATCTTTGTTAAATAGCATATTTACTTAATTGATCATTTTGCGATTATGAAAAAATGAAAAGTACATTTTTTGGGGTCTTTAACTTATTGTACAATATTACCTACGCAAAATCACCTAAATTGCAGAGAAATTCGAACGTTATTGTTAATTTTAAAAATAACCAACAGCGATAACAATGGTATAGCCGAAAAATCCACGAATTTATTTACCAAAGAAAAACGGCCTTGCCGCACGAATTCACGATATACAATACATATACAGTAAAACGAGGCGGAAAATCGAAAGATTGACATAGCAATCGCCATGGTGAATGGGATCAATGACCCATCGAAAAGTCAAGCGAGCGTACACACAACCAGCTATGTATTACCTATAGCTCCCACCACTCTAGCAGTGAAAGATTCGCTCGGAGAGGCAGAAAAGTGGCCGCGCGCGCTTTTTCACTCCCGAGATCGCATTATATATTTTTCTCAGCTATATCTTCCGTTCCCTCGGAGTCGTGTCGCGGTGAATAATTAAAATACAAAGTGCGCTCGAAGCGACGAAAGTGGAGAGCAAAAGGTAAGGAGACAGACAGGCGCGCGCACGCGGCAAACCCCAGAAATAATAATAACTTTATGAAGAGTCTGAGCGAAAGGGGATAAAGGGGTCAGGGAACACGCGTTAAATAAAGTATTCCCTCGCGTGTGCACAGCGCGAAATCCGCGTTTAAAGGCTTGCTCTTCTTTTTTGCTCTTCGCGAGTATAACGCACGACGTATACGCTTTTTTTATATCTCATTACCAATTTAATTACTCTCTCGATGTGTGCGATCTCGACTGTGTATGAGAATCTCTACCCTCGTCGTTTGTGTATGTAAGGAGCGGAACGGAGAAGAAATTATCTCGCCTTAAAGCAATATCGTCGAATTAAAGAGACGATAATTTTTCACGCTACGTATACTGTCCTTTCTTTTGTGCTCGATATATACACTGTAAATGACCAATATCTCATCGAATAATGACGTTGTAACAACGCAACGAGACTTTGTTTTTGTTCTTTTTTTTTTTTTTTTTTCCTGAGCGCGCCACGCGTTTTTATTCCCCCTCCGTCAACATTGTTAGCAACTTTTCGACGTGGCGACATTTTTTCCTGCACCTTCTCTCTTTGTGTCCCCGCGTCGACGTCCAATTAAGAGTCTTTTAATTGGTCCTTTATAAAATTGTTCGTTATTGATTTTTCGCCGCGCCGCGTTCTGGACAATGTATAATTTTCGCGGGACTGGTGAATGGATGGATGGCTATCGAATTGCTTGTCACCCGATGGCTTACTTGGCGCGGCCGAGCTGTTTATACAAGTTATATATCTATAAGCTCCCGAGTATAAAGCGACCAGTCGCTTGCTTTGAAAAAGTATATCTTTCTTTGATCGAACGAAATGTTTGTCGACGCACTCGAGCCAACAGAATTAGATTGTATAATTAATAACCCAGCTTTCTAGCATTTTCGTTTAAGCAGACGTGAACAGAAGCTAGCTGCAGTTTTCAGTATCTATACAGTGTATACGCCGTGTCTGAAATTCGTTTCGAACGGAGTCGCTAACAAATCTCTCGGAGCCTCGATCCCTCCATCATTCTCTCCTCGTCTCCCGAACCATGCACTCTGGTAATTTTTGCGTGTAGCGCGTTTTATCACACGCTACATTCCTTTCCCTCTCCTCCCTCTAGTACACTGCACACCAGTCGACCTCCTCACTCTTGTTCTCCTCTCCCTTTCTCTCTCTCTCTCTCTCGCTCTCTGTCGATGTCGGTGGTGTCGGTGTATGTAGCGTAGGAGCAGTTGCTATAGAGCAGCAGCGCGTCAGACGATTATTCCGCAGAAACTAGGGTAGCGCCGCGCCGAACCGGAAGTAATCTGCTCGGAAGGCTTCTAGCGTGCGCGGCGAGCAACGCGCAATGCACAACGCCCTTCCCTCTATATACTCGCGTCTATATACCTTTCTGTTCTGCGCTCTTCCTCTCTTCCTCCCTCTTTCTCTTCTACTCTCTCTCTCTCTCTCTCTCTGTCTCCCTCTATCTGTAGCTTGAAATCAGCTTTGGTGCGGACGAGGTTTATTTATTAACGCTCGTCGATGCACTTGCTAGCGTAAGCCGCGTCGGAGTCACTGCGCCCTTTCCAACTCTTTCTCTCCCTCTCCCTCTTTCTCTACCTCTGTACTCTTTTCTACTTCGTCTATTCGGTTTTATTTAGCGATAGTTTACGCAATCGCGTTTTTCCGCAGTGGCCGCGCGGATTTTAAGATAACTGTCGTGATACGGCTGCTGTGTGGTATTTAGATCGTACGTTGAGCTATTTTTTCTATTTATGTTGATTGTTCTAAATTGGAATTCATTGATTTTATTGTTTTTCTTTTCTTTTTTATTCAAAACTCTATTCGTATTATTTACTTTAATATTCCGAGCATTCGCAATTGTATAAGTAATGTCGATGTTATGGCTTTAATTTATAATTGCCAATAGTTTAATTTGGATTCGCAATTTGTTGTAGTCAATTAAATATACAAATTAATTACTTTGATTTTGATTGCTGAATATGATTATTAATAAATCATTATTTTTGCACGGCTTTAAATTAATTATACATAAGCCAGTTACTTTTTTCATTTAAAAAACATCTGCCAATGACTATCAATATAACACTATAATATCAATCATACAATCTAAATTATACTACCTACATATAAAATTTTTAATACCTTGAACATATAATTAATCTGAAGCAAACATATTCAAACAGATAAAATAACTCATTTAGTTTGCAGTTATATTACTCGCGTACACATTCGTATATAAATACATAAATTTACTTATATAATTCATAGTTTAGGGATCAAGTACTGCATTAGCTATAACACATAATGAGCATTAAATTTATTTATTCTCCGTATTAGCATTTTGGAACAAACGTTAAATATGACCTAAATAATTCATGATTTCTTTTAAATATCTACAATATAATTAGCAATTATCGAGAATAGACAATATACGATTTCGGATTTGTTAATAATAAAATTGTAGGATTATAATTTTAAAATAAATGAAGGAAAATGCAAAAGTTGAACGAATCAGTTGTAACTAAAAATCTTAATTTCTATAACTTTGTATCAAGATCAATACATAACACTTCAACTACTGCTAACGTACTTTTTATAAATAAGTGTTCATTTACAATTATCATATAGCACACATGCCACAACAAACTCGCGAGATTCGAGTATAAACCAGTAATAAAATCAACTATCAAGCATTAGACGTAAATCCAGCAGTACATAGAAGCAATAAAAAGCTGATAGCCCTGCAAAACTCCCAGTCACTATATACCCGTAACAAACTCTTCTCGAGTCTCTCACGTACACACACGGGCCGAGTCCGAAAATCTCCTCCATCAAAAGCTCGTCAATAAAAATTCGTTCTCCCCTTCGGCGCCGGCGTCCGGCACCTAATCAACAGGGCCCCATCATCGTCGTCCCCCATTAATTATCCGCAAATTAATACTTTTTGTTTCGGCCACCTCCTGCAACCGATATCCACACGAAAATGAAAGAGTAACGTATACAACAACAGCCAACGCTGTCTCACATTAATTTCTCGCCAACTTTCCTATATCCTCCGGGGCAGCTCTCTGCAATAAGCCCCAAAGAAAACCTACAAACTCTGCTCTCCCATCGCCTCATATTTCATTATTAATTCCTCGCCCAACGCATAGTGGATTCATTTATACCCCACCGTCATCCAATACACACACACACACGCATACACACACTCACACACAGAGATACACGCCTCTCAAACGTGTAAATTGACCCCAATCAATCTTTCCCCTCTCGCGAGTCACCGTTTTCGAAAAATCCATTGTTAAATTGCTGTTAGCCTGGACAGAGCGGCAACAGCAGCACTGCGAAAATCTACGGGAGAAAGGAGGTAGCCGAGGCAGTAGTAGTATTCGTGATATATATATATATATATATATATATATATACGTATATAGGTAGGTTATACGCGGATAGCGGCATCTGCGGCTTGCGCACAAAGCAGCGAAGCGCGCGGTCGAAAATCCTGGCTAGATGCCAGGCACTTCTCTCGCTCTCCTCCCTCCCCCCTTCCCACACACACACACACACACCCACACAGAGGAGAAAAGAGAAGAAGAAAAGGCAGCCCGGGCAGTTATATACGTGCGTGAACATACGCCAACGGTGAAGGCCTATATACGAGAAGTAGGAGGAGAAGGAAAAAAGAGTGAGAGATATAGAGAGAGAGAGGCTGGGAGGTAGAGTATCCATCATCGCGATATATCCCTCGCTCTGGAGTACCGACAGTCTGTGGACTTTTGGTCTATGCTGCGCCAAGCTTGGTTATGTGAGTGTGTGTGTGTGTGTG
>UELV01085885.1:4687-24743 GCA_900490015.1 Megastigmus stigmatizans | reverse complement strand
AACATATATAGTATATTGAATTCAAAATTTATTTTAGTTTTTAAAAACATTCTTCTGGTATAGTAATAATTAAGAGTAAATAAATTAAAAATTGCTATACTGGTATAGTAATTATTAAAATAATATTTTCTAGAACTTAGCATACTTCAATTTTACTATACAGTCTACTAAACATTAGTAAACAGCGACTCTGTCTCACCATTGCTGAATATTATAGTAATTTTTCATGAAGTTTCTCGCAATTTTTAGTGAACTATTTTTCTCCGTGTATATATATAAAGCGATTCGATTCAGCGGAGGCCCGCCGCGCTCAATTCTTTAGCCTTTCAAATTTCAAACTCGAACGGGAAATAAAACTAAATTGAAATAGATTCATGATCCACGTATATCCTAGCTATACTATACGCAATCAATATAAAAGCAACAAAAAAAAATCGAAATCATCCGTATATCCGGAATTCAAAGCGATCAACCGACCTATGCACTCGTTGTGTTCATATATGTACGCGTACGATTCCATTAACGTTCCTCATTTTTGTTTTTCGGACGATCGTTCAGTTTATACCTTCGGCTGCTATACGTTTATGCACTACGTGCCCGTTTTGCCGAAAAATTATTCAGCCCCCCCCCCCCCCCCCCCTTTAAAATGGGCGAAAGTTTATATTCCGGCATGGTGTCATAAAAAGTTTAATCAAAATAAAAACACGAATTTTTTTCGAATATATAGTGTTAGTATAATGAATAGAGGCGAGTCATACGTGCGGCGGACGATGAAAAATCGCGATGAAAAATGCAGCCTGAATCCACAATCGTTTTCGCGGTATATCGGAGCTTCTATACAGCTATACATCTTCGCTTCGCGCTCTTTACACCAAACGTCCAACGTGAAAGAAACATCTGTATGCTTTCGTATAAGCAACAATTAACGTAGTATCATCGCTCAATGGCAGTGCATATACGCAAAATCGAATATGAATTCGCTAAAAGTTCCGCTCCGAGTGTTTCCGCAGATTTTCCACCGCACAGAAAGCATGAACTATGTGTAAGTTCTATTTTGTCCCCGATCAAATCTATCGCTAAAAGTGAAAAACAAACAAGCCAAAATACAAGCTCGCCCGCAAGAAAAACAACGTTTCTCGCATAAAAAAAAACAGAAAAAACGTTAAAAAAAATAGAGAGAGAATAGTGCGGAATTCTCGGTATAACTATAGCGTTATACCTCAAACCGAGCGAAAAGATGGACGAAAGACAAGTCTGTATAAAAAAGCACACATACGCGCGCGCTTCTCGAGTCCCCCGGACAAAAATAAAGCGACAATAAAGTTCAGCCGCGGATCAGCCGCAAGTTTATCGGGTGGTGGTGCGCGCGGCAGCCCGAGTGCGTGGCTCCGAGCACTTAGTGTGCGTCCTCTCTCATTTTCTCGCTTCTTCTTCTTCGTTCCCTTTTCTCTCTTCTCTCTCTCTCTCTCTCTCTCTCTCTCTCTCTTTTTTCACGTTTTGCCACATAACGCAGGTCTCTCTCGCGTCAACTCTAATCGTCGACTTTTCGCACTTTCAGACACTCCGCAGCGATACGATTGCCCCTTTTTTTCGCGCGCTCCCCGAGGATATATATTTCTCGAGATCGGAAATCGGGCTATTTTATATACGCGCGGACGCGTGTTTACGATCGCGTGTATAATGCGCCAGTCGGCTGCTGTTCCCCCGGAGCGGACGCCGATTTATTCGTTTCTCCGCGTTTCTCGCATCATACGAGGTGTAGGGTATTTGGAAGAGGCAGGCGATAGCAGCCAAGATTTTTTTCTTTTTCTTTTATTTCGTCTGTTTTTTTTTTTGTCGAATCTTGAACTCGTGGCGATCGCATCGAGAATCCTATATACGTAAGCAAAATGTGTGATGTAATTTGAACGGGTTCGATAACTTCATTGGGGTAAGCTGCATTCGGATTTAAGGAGGGAACGATTTATAGTTTCAATGATTTATGCAGCTCCTAAAGCATTTAATTATTACACTTGAATATTGCTCGAATTCATTGTATTAATTTTTTGATAATAAATTTAATATTAATCAATCTAATTATAAGGGTGTGTACAATAAAATTTACTATACAGCTTTTTACAAATAAATTGTCGTTCTTTTCACTTCGTCGTTATCAATTTAATTTTGGAATTAAAAAGTATTTTCGTAACGATAATTAACTAAGTAATTAACATGCATGAGATAGACGACTAGCCGCTTTCTAGCTAGCATTTAATTGGCATTTGAAAGCTATATTAGGGTGAAGATTATAGGCAAAGTTGCACAAGACGCACAGTAGACCCTGTCTTCCATCAAAGAGTTTGATTGTCAGTTATTAAATTCGAAGTGCCGCTACAAGGACTGCCGCAAGTCCCGTATCTGCAAAGGACCTCAGAACCAAACCTTCCAGCAATATATGTTCATCGTATTATGCGTCGATGAGTCTTTGTCGTATTGTCGGTAAATCTCAGAACCGTAGATATACTTTCGAAACTCCAAACAAACGTGCGTTATTTTTTTTATACAAAGAAAAAGAATTGTTGAGGTTTGCAATTATTCTTACAAGTCCCAAGTGCATGCCCCTCCTTCTTTCGCGAGTGCACATGGATCACCGCGCGAAAACACTATCTCGGATAGTAATTACCGGGTCGTGGTATTTATTCTCTTTGAGTGAAGACTACAATTTCAAAAGACCTTCATTAGAGTAAAACACAAATGGCGAGTGGCTGCTGCAAGTTCGCGTTTCTCGGTATTCGGTTTATTGCAGTGAAAGTTTCCGTGCATGAGAAGAGTGACGACAAACAAACACTTTCCTCATTGCCGGTCGCCTGTCAAAGTTTGCTCGAATTGTTGCCAGATCGAAACGCTTCAAATCCGCATCCACATGCTTAAGAATCGTCTCGATACGATCAAAAACGGAAATTATCGAATGCGCTTTATCAATGAAGCTCTGAACAATTATGCATTGACTAATTATTAAAGCAATAATAATAGCTATATAGATTTCTGTGATTGCGAAAGGCACCAGGAACAATGCTGCGATGTTAAAGCTGACGGCGTCAATGCAGAAAGTCGCTTAACTCAAACTCTAGCATTCGCGCTCGAGCTTTGTTCGCTAATATATTATTCGCATTCAAAGTTTATCCGAGAACAACAGTATCAACAAGTCTATTATTTCCAAATGTTGCATCATTAAAAGGAAGTGTGTGCAGTATTGAGAACACAATGTACTGTATAATTTTCTAATGTTTCTAACTCATTTAACTCTTCGCATAAATCTTTCTCCTTAAAAAGTCTGAAGTAATCCAAGATTCAACTTAAAGTTTTAAATTTAATCCAGGAGTATTTTTAAAATTGAAACTGTAAACGAACTAACGCATTACTTTTGATATTGTACCAAAGCATTAATTAAACAAATATATGTCTTTACTTTAGTATTGTATTTAATAATTAATCTTAATAGTTTTTTTTTCCATTACTCTCTTATGCTAATACATTTCGTATATTCTACATGCGTACGTGTCATATATTTCGCAAGTAGTGTTTCTAACTGCAAACTAATAGTGCGAGTTAGCTGAGATAATTTCCGGCTCAGAAAGTAAATCCCAGTCATATCTTAGAATTATTATGCGCCCTATTGAAATAAAAATGTTGCGTTATTTTTAAAAAACGACAATCACACGCTTTTGGCGCACATAAATACGAATTTTTGCTCATATTTTTTCGCATTTTATTGGTATAACTTGAAAAGCTCGAGTTCAAAAAGTCTTATTTATATATAACGTATTTGTCAAGAAGTGATAAATATTATTTGAGTCCAAGTTCCGTAGCATGTTAACATGTGTTTGATAAGTAAAAACTTGTAACAATCACGTAAATATCTATAGTAACATTCATTCAATCACAATGTATATTTAAAATTTAGGACAAAATGATGCATCAAATAATTTTTTAACTATAATTTACTAAAACTGAAAATACCGCCGAATTAATTAATTAGGTTATAGTTAAAAACATTACGAACACGCTTTAGTTTGTGTTGGAGGAAGGCAATTTACCTTATGCGCATTAAAAAATGTTTTACTTTATGTGTATTAATTTGTATGACATCTAATCGAATACTAATCGAATGACATTCTACCTATGTAATAGGAATCTATTAAGTAGTTTCGTGTTGATGATTTCGCTGTTTGAGCTAAAATCACATTCCGTACCAATACGAAACTGTTATAGCTTACGATACGCAACTGTGGATAAGTTATGTCTCTGTCATGTGCAAGTTTCTCGACCTTTAAGCTTTTTCAAAATAAACCAAAAATAACATTTTTTGCCCTTTTAGGTTATGTTTAGGTTGATGTAATAGAACGACTTGACGGCCAGATTCAGATTCAGCCATCAAAAGTCTACGTGAAATGACGTCGCAAATTTCAACTACGTCTTTGATGTCGATCACTGTTATATGCAAAGTTTTAAATAAAAATATTACGAGTTTCAATAACTATTGAACCGAAAGAAGTATACCCAACGATCCATGCATTCTGGCATCAAAATCGACTCCTTCGTGATCTTATACCATCGTATAGCCTTCGTCAAACAGTAAATTTAAAAAAAAAATAGCCCTATATAAACTCTGTGGAAACTGAAATATACCTTGTTAAAAATCGAAAATTAACATTGATAATATAACTGTAGATATAGAAAATTAGTAGAAGAGTTCCGAGTACAGTCAGACATCGACATATGGAGTATAGATATACTACCCAAGTTAATTTTCAATTTTTAACAAGGTATATCTCAGCTTCCGCAGGGTTTAAAGGGCTAATTTTTTTTTAATTTAAAGTTTAACAAGGTCCATGTGATAGTATAAGTCACTAAAATGTCAGTTTTGAACCAAAATACATACGTCGTTTGCGTTCTCCTTCCATATAGATCTGTTATTCAATTATTATAAAATTATGTCATTGAGTCCTCATGTAAAACATTAATTCAACATTCTAACGCTGTCAATAATTATAGAGTATAAGTGCAAATAAATAAGGATTCCATATGAATCGCCGTAATATTATTTTAGCCTATTTAATATTATGTATTCTATCATAGATATTGGGATATTGAATTTTCCAAGTATTCGTTCTATCAAGGAATGTTTGATTTGACATATTTGCATCTGAAATTGATTAACATTTACGCGTCCAATTTTAATTCGATAAAAATTTTCAAATTAAATTTGTCCAAGTGTTTAAAAGAATTTATGAATTTATTTTAATTTTATCATTTCCAATAAAATTATTTAATTTTCCAGATAAACACAGGAATGTTAAAAGAAATACCGTTGCCGCGTGCCAGATCGCGCATACAAAAAGACAATTAAGTTAATCGCATCAAAATGATGAGTTCCTAACGCCTCGTTTTGAAGGTAACATCTGCTTTAATAAAATCTAATTTTAGACCGAATCGTAATACAAATCCTAATGAGGATCACCTGATTTTAATACAAAGACAGAAACTGATAAACATCGGGAATCAGGATATGGTTTCTGTGCTGCAATATGATTATGTTTCTATATTGTATCTATTAGTGTATAAATTTGATAGGATATTATAAAAGCAAAAGATAGAGTTCGAGTGAAAGTGTATTATTTTTCTTTTATAATTTACATAATAAATATAATTTATAGAATGAGAAAATTAAAATGTGTAATATTCGAAAATATTTTTTTCAGCGCACGTAATGAACTGCTTGCTAGAAGATTATTGGAAAAAATTATTCTTTATTGACAGAATTAATTAGCGAATTCGATTCACTAATGAAGACATTGAAAATTTTTTCATTTTTATCTTCTTACAAAAATTATGCTTCGTTCAATCATAAATTTTGTTCTTGTTGAATAAATGAGAAGTAACAATGAAATTAATTTAGTTACACGTATACGTATTTGGCAGGTAATTTCAAGGGATAATAGTAGTTAGATAGGGTCTTAATTATTCGCACAAAATAGTTTGTATAAAGTTCAGTCACGATACCATTACATTATATTAATACTCAACCATTCAACTTTTATACTTAAAATGTAATTATTATTCCGTTAAGAGCATCATAATGTTTTATAAACTTTCTTAACCGGTTACGGCGTTCCGTGAAAAAAAAATTCCCAAAAACTAACTTTGCAATTCACCCCTAATGACTTTACTTAGTAAACGTTAATTCTCTTTTAGACATTGTCAGGCTACATCAATTCTTTTTACGTCCTTCCTTAATGTCAAAGGTTATTCTCAACTTTTCTATTCAATTACAAAAAACTCTTGCTCAATGAATAATCATTTTCTTTTCCAGAAGACTTTTAAATTCATCTTCGATCGTTCCAGGGTGTTTTATAAGCACGCATTCGAAAAAAACGTCCAAATCCCAATATCAATGAAAGTATCTATATCGAGCACACTTACCGCACATCTGTACGCATATCAGCGATCCATGGCCGCGAATGAAAATTCAGCGAATCCTCAATTCCATCGGTCGCATTTCCAATCCAGCAAAGTGCTCCAAAACAATCTATGTAGCTCTTAGCCTTCCTTAACCGCGTCTATATGTATGATCAAACTCGCCCGCAGGCGTTCAACTTAAAACAATCCCTCGGCAATAATCACACACATAATCATCGGCGAGTTTCAATATCTAAATGAATAGGCAATAGCCAAACGCATCCTCGATGCAATCACTCCACAATAACCATCAATATTTCATAATGCACTCGTTGTATACCGTCTCATCGCACTAGAACCGCACCGAAAGAGTCTGTAGGACGATAGCAAGTGTATATAATACGCCGAGAGAGAGGTGAGAGAAAGAGAGCGCGTACTTGCCGGAGACGCGCGCGAAACGCGACTGAAGTCTGCTTCATGGGCTCGCAACTCTTGGACTCTCTCTCTCTCTCCTCTCTCTCTCTCTCTCTCTCTCGTGGTTCGCGTCTTTTCCGGCTTGAGGTGAGCTGCTGCTGCTGCTGCTGCTGCTGCCGGCGGCTCAGTCGCGCGCGCGCACGTACACGCGGGGGTGAGACTCACACGCTCGCTCTGCAACTTGTACATATATGCCTGGGTTATGCAAAGGATGTGTGTATGGGTTACATACCGGACACACTACGCATGCTCTCGCTTATTTTCTCTGTATGTATGGATAATCCTGGATTCTCCGTGGGGGATACTATGAGTATTTTTAAATATACTCGAATGCGCTTTTAAAGAATTGCTTGCGTGTGCGATACGCCGACGTGCTGTTTGATACGCGTAGTTGCAGATTGTGAAGGGATGGATCGATCGGTTCGATTCAATGATTCGTATGGGATGACGTTAAGGTTTTGGGGCTAATCGGTTGTGAAATTTATAAAAAAAATTGATATACCTACCTGAATTTTTTTTTAATATAGCAATATTGAACCGGGTGAGATTTTACTGCTGTGTTAATTCGACCGCACGTAAAATTAGCAGTTCATCGCACGATTTTATATAGGTATTGAATTGCACTTTCAGGCCACGATTAATGCGCGATTTCGCGGAAGACAGGCAATTAACTGAGTTTTGCGAAGAAACCCGTAGCCGATACAAAGATACGTTAAAAATTAAATGGTATTTATCTTGGAACAGTCTCTTTTGTGCGCAACCATTCAAGATAAGTTAACAATAGAACTTCTTCGATTTCACTAAGAATTTGGGACATTCGTTAGTGCGTTTCCTTATCGTTCATTGTCTAGTCTTTTACAGTCGCTAACATTTTTATCTTTTTATGTACGATACAAAAGTAATTTTGAAATGTGTTCGATCGCTGTACTATTGAGTCGCCAATGTACCTATACAATTTTTATCAGTGTTTTTTTTTTAATTAAACGTGACAGACTATTACTGTTGAAAAATTTGACTTTTTGGTACGCTAAAAATTAATAACACACATTGCCATAAAATTCGACATTTGCATTGTGCAAGATTCTTTTAAATTTTGTTTTAATTTGGAAAATCAAACATTGACTAATGAAAAATAAATACGCAAGCTCTGCGTGAATATTATCATTGATAATTTCGCAAAACTGACGTATCAATTTCATCAATTTATTTTATAACATTATATACACAGGAGTGGATAATTCATAGATACACGGAACTCTTAATAATTATCGCAGAAATCGTATATAGTTTCCATAAATAAACGATGTGTAAATATTAATTAAAACAGATTCTGAAAAAATGAACGGAATAAGCATTTATGTAAAACAAATAATTATTTCCCAATTAACTTATCCGCACACATCCACTGTATTTAAAAATAAATAAATAATAAAACCACCCATTCTTTGTAAGAATGGTTTTATCTCTCATTCATCGGTGCAAAGCTTCTTAACTCGTCGAACAAAGAGCGTCGACACTGAATAATAATTCCCCTCGATTAAAATCGCAAAAATCGAATCATCCATTTAAATCTTTCCAAAAGTAAAAAGTAAAAAGACTAAACCATCTCCCCCTCAAAAGAATGGCTCGCGTCGAATCCTCACCTAATCCACGCAAAAGTGGCGCAAAGATGAAAAGTGTGCAAAGAAAAAAAAAAAGAAAAACCGCACCGCACGAAACTCACGTACGTCAGATTAGAAGCGAGCGCAACGCGTTAATGGCCATATAGACAGCCGCGCTTCTGCTTCGTAAAGTGTATATCACAGCCGCTGCGATACCAATCCCGGCAGCAGCAGCAGCAGCAGTAGTGGAATTATTACGGCGTGGGCACGTGCGACGGCCCTCCCTCTCTTTAATGTGGCCGACACATTCGTGCGTCGCGCGTCTCTCTCTCTCTCCTTACCTGCGCTGCATGCGAAAGCAACCGCACGAGCATGCGCCGTGCCGCTGCCGTTGGACACGTGCCGCGCGTATAATCGCTCTGATATACACGAGGTGGCGAAAGGCTATTCTTTCGAATTAATTCGTATGGAACAAAAAAGAGAAAGAATCGATGCTGGATATAGCGTGGGGTATGTGTGTATGTGTGTCTGCGTGGGAAACCCAACGATGCGATATAATCTATTTCTATAGCCGATATTTGAAATAGATCGCAGAGGCTATTTTTTGAAAATGAAGAGGCAGCCCGTTGATCATAGGTATATTGGTTGGATGCAAAGGAATTGGATTGGAGTTATTGAAATTTTTTACTGCCGAATAAATCAAAATTCATGAAAAAGCAATTTTTATTAAAATCCCTATTTGTCTAAATTAATTAGCTTATGTACAGTTATGATCAATTCCTTCTGGATGAAAATATATAATTTTAGAGAGAAAAAAAAGAAAGAAAAAGACTTTCGATATACCCACCCGATTGTACCGCGCATAAGTAAAAAAATTGGAACGAGAAAAGAAGATATTATATTTAATTATAGTCTATTAAAATACGATAAAGTTATTTATATTATCATAATGATGGATAATCTTTCGCTCTCGGTTTTCCTTTATAATATTCTGTTGCCGACGATCAAGCCAACTTATGTCCTGGAGACGTATATAATTGAGTAGCTATTGATGATATAAGTTTCGTACATTTTACCGGGGGATGTAGAAATGTCAAGTCCCCGTTCAATCAAGATTCTCTGCAATAAAGTCAACGCGTAGAAATGATGGGAAATCTTGCAGTACCGCTGGATTCGTATATAATGTTTAAATTAGATCGAAAGCGTCATGCTCGCGTCTGAGCAAAGGTGAATTTTTTTTTCTATTTTTTCTCTCTCTCCCCAAGTCCGCGGCTTATCTGCAGTTTCGAAGCGCAGTTCTTAAGCTGACATAAATTTCCTGGCTCTTTATCTCCTGCCTTTTTCTCGGTTTAGTCCCTGGGCTTTGCTTAGCACTCGTTCATTGTTTTCATTTACACTGTTTTATTGTTTACCGCAGCTGCGTACGGGCAAACATTGTGATTTATTAAGTTGATTTATAAGAGAATTCTGATTTATCTACTACTTATTGTTGATGAATTATTATAATGTTAAAATGATGAAAAGCTTATGAAATTTTTTACTGTTTGCTAAATTTATGTTTGATCTCACCTCCTTGCATGTACAAATAGAACTTGCTTTATAATTCTATGGGATACTTTTTTCATTATGTCCATACTAGTCTCCAGTAATTATATTGCAACAAGAATATTCGGAACTTGCATTATCTTTTAGTACATAAAAAGTGGTTCCGGCAAAAAAAATTTACCTCCTTACTTGAAGGGAAATATGTTAAAAATCGCCGAATTGATATAGCCCTTTGCTTTAAAATGGAAGTAGAAATAGACGAATGTAGAAAAACAATTATTTTCAATCAAGTTTTCCTCAACTTCTTTTTTGAATAAAAGGATTAAATTTTCTTAAATTAAATATTCTTCCATGTACTGAATAACAAGCACTGCATTTTATTTCTATCTCGTGACTACCTTACTTTCTTGTGTGGCTTTTTTTTAATTATACGACTTAGTTATTTACAGTCGATAAAACCAATAATTTTAAATTCTATTTATACTCTAGAAAAAATATGAAGGACGTGAAAATTTAGCGACTAATATTTATTTTTATTTATAAAATTCTAAATCCAATCAATTTTTATTTTCCCTCTTTTGTTTTGTCGCATTCATTTTTCTATTTCCAAGCCATTTTTTCATCCCTCTACTTTTCTACTGCCTGATTGCGTATCGATGCTGGTGATTTTTAGTGACCTTATACAATAAAGAAGTCTTTTGTATAATATACTATATGTCGGCTCAATTATTTTCCAGGAAATTTCTTAGAACTTGGATAGTTTCGATACAAAAGAATCTCCTGACAAAATATATATATTTATAATTCGCTGAAAATCAATCATTTTTAAAAAAAGCATGCAAAGTTCCAAAAAATTTGAACTACAAATTCAAGTACACCAAAAGAAAAAAAGTTCCTCCAAGAATACTCACCGTATTCAGCAGTTTCGGGCAACCGCTCGCCGTAATAAATTGGATAACGAAACTGCAGCTGATGAAGGCCAGAAGATGAAAACGCTTCGCGCGAAGTAGAAGAAGAAGAAGAAGAACTTGTCGGGCTGGCGAACAAAGTTTCTGGGAAACCACGAGGATGACTGATTCCAGGACTCCGAAAAGCATTGGTCGAGAGATCAAACCAACGACCGCTGCCTCCTCCACCTCCTCCACCTTTTCGCTCGCGCGACAGGACCTACTCTCGCAGCTCTCTCGGCTCGTCATTAATATTCGCTTTGCGATCAGTCGTTCGCGAGTTGCCGAGCTCCTTAATGCTAGCGCCCTGTTCTACTCTCCAATACTTTTAATGAGAATTGATTTTCTCGTTAGTTCTCGTGGGTAGCGAGGCAACAAAAAAGTCCGGCAACCTCTGATCAATTATACTTTGTATAGGTGTTGATTACCGTGCTGAAGTGTTACGGATTTGCTGCTCCGTGTATATGTTGATGTGTAAATGAATAAAGTTTTTTAAATTAATAAAATATTTAAATATAGACATTAACCGATATTAAATCCTTTGTTCAGTCGTCAAATTGTATTGGGAATCTTTTAAAGTTTTTCCATATTATGTTTGAAACTATTTCCTTTTTTTATGAAGAATTGCAATAATAGAAAAGTAATGAATCCACATTGCACTGAAATCGTATATCGATCATTTTCAAATTATTTCTGACGTCTAAACATTTTCATACATTTATATACTTCTTATTTATCGTTCAAAAGCATAAATTTTCCTTTCCTGACATTTTCACATCAATGGCCGGAAAAATATTGACTAAAACCTTTCCATTTCGTCTCAACGGAGATTTTCTGCAAAAGTAGGAAAAAAGAAAAAACATATTGTAAAGTACAACTTTCTGCATCTCATATAACTAAATAAGAATCAAATTAAGTTTGAAAGTTGACATTAAAATTATTTTCATGTGGGCTGCTTTATCTTCACTGCAATTACTGGTAAAAACTCCCTGAGAATATTAACTAAGTACAAATTACGCGTAAGTATGTGATATGTGAATCTGACATACTTTTAATATCATATTTATTTTTTATACATTATAGCTACGTGGCCACGAATAGCACACTAATTTTGTAAGTCGATCGCTGAATATATTTACATCAGTTACCCTCTATACCAATAAATATGCAACGTAAATGTAGGTTATTAATCTTCTGATGGCCGGGATGACGCCAATTGGCGTCATGCAATAAAGCTAGTTTATTTTTTGCCCAAAATTGATAAGAGTGGCCAATTTATCATCTGCTATCCAGTTTTGATCAAAATAAGTACTGCAACATCAAAGTAAGTTTCTCAACAACATTCAAAACACTTAAGAAAACTTTTTTGGCGATTTAAAAATTTTGACCTTTTCTTTACCACCGCCTGCCGGCATGACGCCATATGGCGTCATGCCATGATCGGCCCACATATACTACTACTTTGGATACATTTATATGGAAAATTTCAGCAAAGTTACACTTTTCCCGTAAAAAAATGTCGGCTGTCAGAAGGTTAACAGAAAATATGTAAGCGATTTTTCTGCCTGTCGCACATACTCTACTTTAGCCTGTCGCACATATTATAACAGATTATGCACTGATGTAGTCAGGTGGTGGGAAGATACTTTATTAAAAGAAATATGTCAAATTCTAAATTTTTGCTAAAGAGAGAAGGGTATACGTCCACGGGTAACAACGAGAATCGATATAAAAGCGGATCAACTGTTTTTTTCTGTACCTTACAAAGAATAGTTTTAAAATAATTTGGTACAATTTGTGTATTCTATAGATCTTTTAGAAACTAAATTATAGTTCAATACATTGTTCGCCTATTATTAATTAACGTTAATTACATAAATTATTGTATAATATCAATGCTCTTATAATTTTTCTATTATTGCTGTTATAAATATGCTGTTATAATCTATTATGTTATATATAAACAATTAGTCATTGACAAATAACTAATGATATTATTTAAATATGGTCTTAAACATAAATATATTTGACTATGCTTGTTTCATGCACCAAATACAGAACTCACTATTTTGTGCTTTAAATTTAATTAATTTATTTTATTGCTTGAATATGTATGTACAATTGGTACTTCTAATTATTAATACCTTTGATCTGTATTTTGTGCCAATAATCTTGACTTTATAAATTTTTTGTATTTGAAATTTATTGCAACAACCAATCCATATTTATTGAGCTATAAATTTTAGATCGAATACTCGCTCTGATTTTCCATTTAAAGGCAATTTTCTTTATTCATTGTATAGAAATGAATGTTGCACAGAATCTGTTCAATCTAGTATTTAATCAATTTTTTATCGAGTGACGCGAAGTACATTTTTGTTTATATATCCTTTGATCGTTACTGTACTAAAGCGATTTAGAATTGTAACGATTAACCATTCCTATTATAGTCTTTTATTTTTGCGGTATACGTTATTGTTATATACATTTTATACACCGGTCCCTACGCTATATCAATAAAGAAGGCAACATTTTTCTTGGATGCCTATATGATACTCAAAAAACCTAATCGAAGATACAAATATTTATTTCAAATGCTGCAAGTATTTAATAAAAATTCGCTTTTTATTTTGAATTCCGATATCTGCGTGCACATTAATTAATATAACATCTTCATCATAATTTTCAAACTTTTCGCTTCTATATATGGAAGTAAATGTTCGCCTTGCTCATCAAGAATATCCAGGTAATCCTTTGTGAGCTTCACCTCGTATCCAGCTCGTTCCGCTAAAACTTGCGAGGCGGGCGCTGTGAATATCGTCGACGAGGCTGGAATTCCGTATTTTGTCCCTATCGCCGCCCTGAAAATTGATAATTTTAATTCGTTTGATCAGTTGCAAATATACTTTCTAGATGCCTGATATAAATTGCTAAATATTTTCTCGATACTAAAAAATCTCAGCTGAGATCTCAGGTGAAACCTTATGCCAAAATCCCAGATCAAAATTTGCTGTCCAAAATTATAATCAATTCGTTGTAAAAACTTTTTACATTATTTTGCATTACATTAGATCACACACAAATATAGAAAAATTGGCATAGAATGCTATCAAGCAGAGAATGCTTGATAGCATTCTATCAAGTAGAGAATGCTGTGCCAATTTAAATTGAAAAATTTTTAAAACAATGTTCTTACTTGAGATTTCAACTGAGAATTTCGTGTGAAATTATTTAAAGTTTGTTTTCGTATCAAAATTCTTGTTTTTAGAATACGCTTACATAGGTTTTTCTAATTACGAAGTATCAAATAAGACAATAACAGTCGCTTTTTACTATTTAACTATATTTAACATATTCGCTAGATTCGGAATACCAGAGGTAGAACTCACAACCTCTGGTATTCCGAATCTAGCGAATATGACTTTACAATTTTCTATGATTTCAGTTTTGGTCAATGATTTTAGAAGGCAAATTTCAATAAATCTACTGTAGTAGTCTGTTACTACTAAATACCATTGTTTATTATTAAATAAATCTAATGCTATCTTTTGCCATGGCCTATCTGGGAAATCATCTTTCACAAAAGGTTAAGCGATGTTCACTCTTTCGTGAATGCAATTCGGGCAATTTACTACCAAATTACTTAATTCCGAACTCAATCCGAGCCATCAAACTGACTGTTTGACTCTCTTGCGGCATTTACTAACACCGAAGTGACCTTCGTACACTTTATTTAAAATTTCCAACTGCAGAGGCGGAGGTATAATCAATCGAGAGTTAAACAGTAAAAACCCATCATAATAAGAAATCTTATCCTGATGTTCGTAATATGGTAGTAAACCGTCCGATAAGCGAGTTTTCGAAGTCCAACTGCTTAGGCAATATTGTTTTAATTTAGAACAAACGTAATCACTCTCTTGTTCGTTCTGAATTTTTTTTAAAAGACTTTCGCTTACAGGAAGATTACTTATAATAAAGTTAATGTGCGCTTCGATTTGATCGGAAAGAGCTATTACTTTGCTAATACTCTGGATTAGATTCTGGTAGCGGGTTTCGTGACAAAAAGTCTGCAAGAACTACTTGCTTACCCGGAACATAAACGATCTTATAATTATATCGCATGAGGCGCATACGTATTCTTTATAAACGAGGAGTTAATTCGTCAAGGTGTTTTGTTTGTAAAACTTGTATTAGTGGATTATGATCCGTTCGTAGAGTTACATTTATTCCTATGACGTATTCTTTAAAACGCTCAGTAGCAAAAGCTAAGGCTAACACTTCCTTTTCTATCTGACTATATCGCTTCTCACACTCAATCAATGTCCTTGAAGCATATGCTACAATCTCGCAATTTTTACTTGCGTCTTCTTGCATGAGCGCACCTCCTATCCCATAGCTACTTACGTCGGTTTGGACTACAATATTTTTTGACAAATCGAAATGCGCAAGCGTTGGAGCTTCTTGTACGTATTTTTTTTATAGCATTAAACGCTTGAATCTGCGGCTCGAGCCACACGAACTCCGCATTATATTTTAAAAGTGCGTTTAACGGTTCTAAAAGTTTCGATTTATTATGAATAAATTTTCCTATGAAATTTATTGCTCTGAGAAATTGTAACACGCTGTTTTTATTGCTTAACGCAGGGAAATTTACAATTGCAGAAATGCGTTGAGGCAAAATCTCGACTCCGCGTTCTGATATTTTGTGGCCTAAAAACTCAATTTCACGTACTGAAAAAATACATTTTTTTTTATTTAAAGTTACGCCTTCTTGCTGTAAACGTTCAATGACTATTTTTAAAATTTTATCATGCTGTTCCTCTGAATCCGCATAAATCAAAATATCGTCGATATGAACAATAACATTTTCTACATCTCCAAATAGTTCTGAAAATAATCTTACAAAAAAGTCAAGGGCGCAATTTATACCAAACGGAAGACGCTTACACATAAAACGACCAAAAGGGGTAATAAACGTAGTTAAGCGTTGACTTTCAGTGTCTAACTTTATTTGATGGAATCCGCATTTTGCATCGAGTCGAGAAAATATTTTAGCTCCTTTTAATTTTGCGAGCTCGACATCTATTTTTTGTACCGGGAAAACGTTTAACACTATTATTAAGCTTTGTGTAGTCACCACATAAGCGGATTTCATCGCTATTTTTCTTACTAACAACTACTATTGTGCTACACCAATCCGTAGGAAAATCTACAGGCTCGATTACTTGTAGTTCGACAAGTTTCTTTAATTCTTTTTTTAATTGAGGCAGTAAAGCAATAGGAACTACGCGTGGTGCAGACTGAGAAAAGGGTACAGAATTTTCATTTAAATGAATTTTTACGCTCTCTTAAAGTGTCCTAGACCATTAAAAACTTTATAAAATTCTTTTATAATTTTATCACTAGATTTACTAATTTGCAAATTATTAATATCTTTTATTAACTCTAATTCCATTATTTCCGGTTTTCCGAGTAAATTCTGTTTTAATCCTCGTAGGACATAAATTTTCGCTTTTATAATATTCGAATTTCTTGAAAAATTAACGTCTATAAATCCAATGACATTTAATTGTTTACCATCAGGTCCGAGAATAATTTTTCGCGTAGGTAAAATTTTTCTTTCTGCGGTTTTTGGAATAAATTTTTCAGAAATACACGTGACGTCAGTACCAGTGTCAACAAGAAATTCTACATTGTCTGAAAATTCCACGATTCTAAGCTTTAACATAAATTTATTTTTGCTACACTTTTGCTTACTGGTTACTGAACCTAAGAAAAAAGCGTTCTCGCAGGAGTCGTCTTCTTCTACTCTGCTTATTCCGCTGGATTTCTTGACATCCCCAGTTCGGTTGAATTTGTCCGCTCGGTACGTGCGATCCCAGTGCCCCATTCGCTTGCATTTTCGGCACACCGAGAGCAGCGCCGGGCATTACTTGGAATCCGCGTGTTGCTCTAGTTCACACCGGTAACACAGCGATTTCTTGGAATCGGAATATTTTTTTCCGCGTTCGGTTTATTAGAACTGTAATTTGTTGACTTATGATTTTGCTTATGGGCTACACGATGAATCTCACTGCGCTCACTACCTTATTTTCTTATTAACTTGCTTTCTTTCATTTGAACTTCGGCTTGTCTCACCATTGTTATTGCTTTTTCTAGCGTTAAGTGCAGACAGTTAACGGCAGGTTAACTGTAACCGCTCTGAAGTTTTTGTATCACGAACACCAATTACGATTCTGTCTTGAATCAAGTTGTCTTGTAGTGCCCCATATTCACATGTTTTTGCCAATGTGAATAAAACTGTTATAAAAGTATCTACATTTTCGTCCGTTTGCTGGACTCTGGAATTGAATTTGAATCTTTTAAAAATGGTGTTCTTTTTTTGGAGAAAAATATGCTGTGAATTTTTCTTCCACCGCTTTAAGCGTAGTATTTTCGTCAACTTGAGGCAATAGTCGATTTAAAACGTCCTCTGATTTTTCTCCCATGACATAGCATAACAAATCTATTTTTTCTTTCTCCGATTTTTTAGTAAGACTCGCGACCGATATATATCTTTCGAATCTTTTTTGCCACGTGGGCCATGCTGATGGCTTTGAAAAGTCAAATTCACCTGGAGGTCGAACATTCGAAACTGATGAAATAGTGACTTGAGTTGTTTGCGATTCGTCTGTCATATTTCCTTATTTTTTCTTTTAGCACACACTAATAAAATTACACGATTAAATTATTTTTTTTTAAATCCAGATCCCACTTCTGACACCATGTTGTATTATCACATAGATAATTACTTTAAAGGCTTTTGGATAAATGTGTAAATAAGTAATGAGACGTAGTCTAATATAGAATTAAATGTTATTATTGAACTGTGTGTGCGTCTAAACCGGATCGCGTGCCGGGAGGTACTTATGACTTTGGCTCTAGATTTTAGGCGCGGTGGCGTTTGGGCCGATAGATGGCGAAAAGGTTAACGCGCGAACATCCAAAATCTTAGAAGCGCTGGCACAACAAATTCATTTATAGATAACAGTGGAACTAGTTATAGAGACAACAACAGAATACGAGTGCGAAGCGCGGGCAGTGATGGCCGTGCCTAATATGCGAAGCTCCGCGCAGCACTAAAACCGTCTGGCCCGCTAGTTTATTAACTTAGGTATGAGATCTCAGTTGAGATTTTTAACTATAGGACTATAAATAATTATAGTTTTTTATAATTAGATTGTTCAAACGAGTCTATTATTAAAGTCAGCTACAAATATATTTACCTCGCATTAAGCATGTGTAATCCTATTTTTTGGCCCCGTAAATGAGGTGCAACGGTCAGTCCAACGGCAAAAATGTACTTGTCAACACCCAATACCTTACGACAATCGACCTTTGCCGTTAGTTGCATCAAGGCACCTCCTACTTTGCGAAATTTCATCGATTGAAATTGTTTCTGCAAAGAAGCATGTTTCTCTTGATTTCAATGATCTATTTGAATCGTGCTGAATTTAGGAGTTGTAAAGTTACTAGAATCTATCGGTTTAGAAAAGCTCGCGTTATTTCATAGAAATATATTTATCAAATATGAATTTCAGTTTAGAAGTTGACATAATATAGCATATATTTATACAATAACTAGGGTAAAGGCTCCAGGTACTGTGCTTTTGATGTATATTTTGTCAAAAGAATAAAAGCTTAATCTCTAAAACCTTTTTTAAATGTTAATGTGAATTAGAAAACATTATTGCTTATTATCCATGATGCATGATTCGTTAGTTTTCTGTATTAATCAATATAAATACGACATATCCACAGTAACTGGCTCTGTCGTCTGCTTATGGGCACTGCAGTCTTTGATATACCTACGTTAATATTAATTAAGGTAAGAGACCCAGGAACTGAACAGCGATAGTGATTGACCTGCTCTAGAGTCTGCACGCATTTAACCAATCTCAGTCTAGGAAAATACTCATGTACCGGCGTGTTCAATCACTAGTACTTGCTCTTACGTGCCTACTCACAGACTCTGTTTCCTTACATTAAAGTACGGAAAAAGAATAAAAGAAATTTAAAATTAACAGAAATTTCATCCATAAGTGAAATAAAGCTAAGCTTATATGTTAGATTTTACATAAACGACAACTTACGTTAAATAACTCCATTAATACTTTTTCGTTGTCATCATTCATGACGGCCAACATATTGACACTGGCTAATTCTAATATTTGATCATTCGAATCAATGATATAAGCAGCCTCGGCTATACCAGCTTCCAGAATGAGTTCCCACATCAAACGGTAGTCGTGTATCAGCTCTGGATCGTTTTTTACATCTACTTACAAAATATTGACGTTTATACATTTCATTTTTACGCTCACTATCACTTCAACTACATTTCCCTCCACTCACTTAAGCTTTTGCAGATCGGCTCCTCGGGAACAAAATACTTAAACATAAACTGCAAAGCTTCCTCTTTCCTTTCCTCTGGCACCTCCTGAATCGAAATTCTGATCGGTTGCATTGTGCCATCTTCAAGCTTCCTCTGACTTTCAATGATTTTCCAGACATTCACGGGACCTGGTGGACGACTCCATCCCGACAAAAGCACTGTATCGTTCATCGTACCTGATAGTAATAACTCATTCAATATTTGTGTTTCAAAGAGCTCGAACTAATATCTCAATCATGATGCAGATACGGTTAAATGCTATGGTAATTTTCTAAAGATTGTGGAAGAGATAACAAGCGAGCTTTATACATGGGCAAATCCACAGAAGTTTTAAGTTTTATCGATCATTTTTTTAAATTCATTTTATCGCTCTCAATTTGTTGCCGCATACGAAGCACTTAAGTCGGACTGGGCTTAAATCTCTGTTTAAGGGGACGTCGGAGTCACTAAAAATTTAAATTTCCCGTCCTTACTACATCGAAATAGCCACAAGGTTTTTCAAACTTTTCTCTTTAACAAATTAACCAATTGACTTGAAATTTTAGGAGATGATAGAATGATCATAATTGAAGCGCGCTCAGCCCTGAAATTACCAATAAATTGTGTAAATATAATAT
>UELV01085882.1:0-10688 GCA_900490015.1 Megastigmus stigmatizans | reverse complement strand
GAGAGAGAGAGAGAGAGGCAGCAACAGCAGCAACCCCAGCTGTTGCATGACTCCCTTGCATTCAGGTCATGCAAACAATTCGTGTACGACACCGACACCCACGTGCACACACGTGTACACTATTTTATATAAACAGGAGGGGAGAAAAAGGCACCGGAAAATTCTCGTCAACGGATTAGCGCGCTTCGCTTTACCTATACTACGTGACAAATTTGCAACGATGCAATGGTCGCTGTTTACTGGATTTAGTTTCCAAGTAAAAGATATGTGTGTATGATGAGGATTATCGATTTATGTTTACTATGAAGAAGGTCAGTAATTTTTTTCTTATTTAAGCCAGTTTCTACTTCTATCAGAATCATTTGTCAGAAAATAAAAAAGAAAGAACGTCGTTTGTTTATCGTGATATTCAGAGTATTAGTGCAAACGAAGCTGATAACATAAATATTATCAACATTAAGGTAGTGCTTTCCAAACAGCTTCTTTTACTGCTGCCGGTAAAGCGTACGCTAGAAAAAGTTAAGTGCAAAACACGTGTATCATTCTTACCTGTATCTCCACGTAATAAGTGATCCTACTATGATAATTAGAACGAATAGGCTTGCAGCAATGATTCCAATCAGACAAGTGGGACCGCAGGTACTAGAAGCTGGAACTGTTAACGATATTTAGTTTAACTTACGAATCAATGCAATATTGTTTATAAATTAACTTTATTTATAACTAGAAAACAACGTATGCAGAGCTTGTTAAAGTGATAAATAACGAATGAAAATTTTATTAACAATAATTAATTTATTGCAATACAATTTCCTGACGAATACTTAATCAAAAAAGCTGATATGATTATTCCCTCGTAATTAAAACTAGGAAAGTCTTTGACTGTGCAAACCAATACGCTAGGTTAAAAAAAGTATAATCAATATTCTGATGGAAAATTTTTTTAAAAGATCAAACACATTTATTACTGCGCTAAGCAATGACTGATAGCTTTATTTGATTACTTTTTGCCTTGCATCATTTTAACTGGTGATTTATAAATAATTATTTTCTCAGTATTCTATGGATATTTTTTCACGTTAAAGCTGGATTAAAAAAAAAGAACTTTTCAATCGAAAGTAATCGATATGTTTGCGAATTCAATGGAACTCCACTAACAAGTATTAAAAGTTAGAAAAGTTGAGAAAGTTCATAATATAAAACTGAAGATAGTAGAAGTGTTAAACCGTCGAGGAAGAAAAATAAAGTGTTATTAAAGTTTATTTTGGAAGTTTCTCACACTTTGAGTCACTTCTGACCCGAAAATGGTACGGAAATATTTTCCTATCTATTTTAGAATAGCAAGAATAATTAAATAAAGATGTGTATCCGAACGTAAATATACATTATAATAATTGAGATAAATTAATTGTGTTTTCATTAACAACTATTCAAGTAGTGATATTCAAGTAGAGTCAGACACATGATGCACGTTTAAGTATGCACGTAATATGAACTGTAACAAAAGTATCCTATTATTTTACTAAGATTGTGGCTGAAGAAAAGACAAATCGGAGATCAGTAGCAATTTGAAATTTGCTATACCACAATCAAATATTTTTTTTCTTCGTAGCTTTCAATACGCTCCACTGCCTAAATTGAAAGATATCGGTCCCCAATAAACAGTATAAAATGACATTAGCAAAGAAAACATTAATCCATGCCCCGGCAATATCTATTCACCTTTTCGCGCGTCTGGATTGTTGACTTGAGGCATCCTGTCGCGTTCCTTCCTCGGCTTAGGCGTTTCTCGTGCCTCCTTACCTCCCGCCCCACTACCCCCGGACTTCCGGAAACTTGCCCCACACGTGCAGAGCGTGGAATCGTCGCACCAGCAGGTGCCAAAACCACTACGTATACCTCGACCGTCTCTGTTCATCTCCCCGAAGTGTACCTCCGCTATTCCAACAAAATAAACACAACTTTCCTTTTCATGGCCTCTTTAAATAATTGCGGTGATCCATTTCTGAACGAGAATTTATCTCACTCGCGATGTGCATTATTTTAAAGCTCGAGGATTGAAATATTTACAATGAAATGACAATTGCATGGTGTAAACTCACATTCGATAGCGCAGTCCTGGGGGCAAATGCGAGGATCGAGGTGTTCCAGCTCATCGCATACGTTGTTGGGACAGAACGTGAGATCCGGCGAGCATGTTTCGTACTTTTCCGTCATCGTGCTGTGATTGGCTTTGTTCGATCTCCATTCACAGCCACCGTCGGATCCGTCGCTTATCCTGCATCAACGATCATGCGTTAATTGATATATAATTACGTCGGTATAAGAATATTGAACCAAATTAATGATTATTTTGCAAACGTGATATTGAATAATTTTTTCCTGTCTTGCAAACGTAAAAGAGAAACTTATGTTTGCCATCAAAATTATGCAATTGCTTTTTAGTTAGAGAATGAAAAACAATTGCTATCCATTTGACTGATTAATTTCAGACAAATTAACAACACAAATTACTCACTTTGCTGAAACACCGGCGCCGACGCCACATCTTCCCTCGCACTCCGTCACCGTCTTAGCATTTGCGCAAGAATGTATGCTCATTTGACTTTGTTTGCAAATCTCCGTGTGGTCGACGATGTTCAAAGTGAGGATCGCCCTAAATATCTGCTGATCCGCCGTTTGCCATATGACTATCACACTAATGAAGACACATCGTTGTGAATTACATTCGTTTATCAACGAATTCTCGTAGATTTAAATAAAAGAATAAGAATATTTCAAAAAGGGTATAGGTATCAACAGTTAGGCTGCTGTAAATCTTTCTAATAAGACAAGTATACATTTTACGAGTCAATCACAAACCAACAATTTTAGAGACTATGACGAAGTGGCGGAAGCTATGTTTTTCTTTTCTTATTATCGCCACTTTTATCGTGTAAGGTTGCAAGGAGAGAGTGTGTAAATTTCGCGTAAAGTTTATGTCACGGAAAGAATATATCTTACCTGATGGCCGATGAAACCGATAGGAGAGCGCTGGTATTGGCGACGAAGATGATGCCACCGGTACGGGTGATGTTGAAAGCTTCCGGCGCGTGTAGACTGAAGACTATATCGGAATTGACCTGCTGAAGCGGTTGGACCAGCCGATAATATTGACCGGAGCTACGCGATATCCACACTACTTGCGGATACTCTATGTTCTGTTCGAGAGGGATCGATGTCGTTGTCGTGGTTGTGTGATGCTGAGGTCCGATGAAGGAGATCATTATGTTTATCTAAAAGAGGCAATGTCGTTGCTGGTACAAAATTTTAACCAAACAGGGAGTAGTTTGATCTCGATGAAAACGTATCGAGAAGTGGATGTTTCTATCATCGCTACGGTTAAAAAGTATTATCTGACTATATGCGATTCGTTAAAATTGCATTACCAGTGCAATAACCGAACGAAACGAATTATTTTGTTCCGTTTCAAAAGTCAATTCGAGCGAGAAAAATAGCAGCTTTTGGAAGCAGAACAAACATGATACATGGATCTTTAAAAGCGAAATAACGAAGTAATGTCGAACCGACTGCAGCAGCATGCACCGGACCGGGGCTTATGAAAAATGCGTCTGTGCAGCCACCCCATTTCGCAACAGCAGATTTTTCCCCCAGCCGAATTCAATTTCGCTACAAAGGTCCATTTGCTCGCCCAAATGTTCGCGCAAATTCCCGCTTGTACCTCGATAGAGATTAATTACAGATATATATATATGCATAATAAAAGAGCGACTGTGTAGTGCGCCGAGGGAGAATCGATTTGGTCGCGGCGCGAGAGAGAGAGTGCTTCGAACTTTTTTCAATGCGCGCCGCCGTTTCCGCCACCGCGGCTCTCTCTCTCTTTCTCTGGTCCATTCGTCCTCTGAATGCCACCGGGGGGGAACTACGGCGAGCAGAAAGAGAAACGATTTCTCGAGACTTAAAAACTCTTTAGCGACGCCGTCGATCGCAGGAAACGCGAGATACAGACACGCAAGGGCCAAGACGAAAGAAGAGAGGAGATGAGCGAGACGCGGTGAACGAACAGAAGAGATTCTGCGTTTTTCCTGCTTATATCGGGGTTATATATAGTCTACAGGGCAGCTGTGCAGCTGATACGATCGATAAATGCGCGATGCCAACGACTTTGGGATTTACGACGGTGGCGATATCAACGTCTGACGAGGATATTCTCCTATAGCTTCAAAAAATTTTGGAGACTATTGGTTGTCGTTCGGAAAATATGTCATCGTTTTAGTTGGACTCGCTATCGCGAGAAACTACAGTTTTGCTCAAGTTGCATTTTGTAAATTGTACGGCGACGAATGACATGATTTATATTGATTTTCGCTTCGTTCGCTGATTTCATGCTGTAAGCGTGTACAATTTCGTAATCTAGTCTGAAACTGGAATTGAATACGAGCCCGTTTGAATATTCAATACCGTTACAACGATAATATCATCTGATTAGAGTCCTCAATACCTATTCAAACGATCTGCTTTCTATTGGATCTCAAAACATTGAAAATGTTCCGACTATCGATTGAAGACTTTTTAACGTATGCTTTCCCTTGCTCAACCAATAACCGAATTAACCAGTCTGCAGTTATAAGCAGTTTCCAGCCACGATTCGTTATCCGAGCTCTAATAAGCATACGACGGGATTATGGCGGATTTCCTCGTGCAGGATATTCAAGGTGCGGCTTGTTAATATCTCAGTGGAGTTTAATCGGTAATTAATGGCTGCTATCCTGAGATATCCTGCCGTTATAAGCACATCTAATATCGCGCGTAGGCGGTATATTCGCGCGAATTTTTCTCTCCCGAGTTTTTTCAAGTCGTTTTAGATCGCGAAAGCACTGATTTCATAAATGTGCATTGTCTGCCGGGGTAATCATTTTTAACAGAACAGTAGCGGCACATTCCGTAGCAGCCAACCTTTCATTGCGGATTTGAGTAGAGGATAATGGGCAGAAGAAAGAAAGTTCTGAGGCGTAAAATTTGATTTGATCAAATGTACCATAGTATATAGTGAAAATGACCTTTTTCAAGCTTCAATCAAAGGCTAAATATTTTATTGCATAGAAATTTATATATTAAAGTTTAGTATAAAGTTAAGTTTTCACCGGTAAATTTTGACAGATTTTTTTTCTAATCTATTACTTTTCACTCTATGTGTAAAAGATTTTAAAGTCGTCGCCAGCTTATCCGTATATACTTTTTATCTTATCCTCCTTCGAAAATATAATATTTACCTACATCTCGATTTTCGTCCCAAAGTTAATCTAAATACAAGCAGCGCTATGTATACATGCGCTCCCAAATACTTAGGTATAACTCTATACATATAGATGCATCTAAAACTAATATAATTCAAAATATTTTTTTCAACACATTCAATTTATTTGCTATTTTTATACGGCTTATGGAATCGAAAAATGTTATTTTTTTTTATTATGGAAGTTATGTTTATAATAATAGTATAAGATATTTACCGTATCGTTACCGTAACCAGGAAGCAGCGATTCATCTTTGACTTGTAACGTTACGTGATATGGTGATTTTGGCAGAAGTGTAGTTCTCGAATGCAGTCCTTTTAAAAGATTAAAGCATTGTGAAAACTCATCGCAATCTCAATATTTTAATATCGGAAAAATTTGATAAAATAACTAAAGTAATCCGTTTCAAAAAGCAAATGTGATTTTAAATAAAACTTCATTGCGATATCGAATAATTACTTTCTTGCAATGATTGATTTTAATTTTGATTCATATTAATACCAATATCTTTAATTCTAATATCTACTTTTCAGTTTTACAAATGAATCGTTACATTGCGAAAGCGTGACTACGCAAATAGTTTTTACGCTTCATGTTTAAGCTGGAAGTTTTTTCTTTTACTATCTTTTTACGATGCTCTCGTCTTTTTTCGCTATGTAGGTCTGTCGGAAGTTTTCACGACTCCGTTATTTTATAGCGGAGAAAAATGAAACACGAGCTTATGAGCTGGACATATATACTCGCAGCTTTTTTCATAATTAATCTTAAATTGGAATAGAGAAAAATCGGTGTGTGTGTGCGGTCTTACTTGCAAAAATTGCAGTCGTAGGAGGAAGATCTGGTCTTTTGGGCCGGTCGATCGACACGATGTTATAAGTCAAATTGAGAGCGTTGTGAATGTCGCCGAGCAGCCGAACACTGTAAGTGTTTGTGTTAATGTCGTCTGCGTCGTTGATAAACAAATCGTTCTCATCCAGTCGTGCGCCCTAGAAAACGAAATTGTTAGTTCGACGCTGTATAGCGTGTGCTGTGAAGTAAACAGAATAAATACAATGATAATTAGTGGTATAAACACTGCATGTTAACATTGTATTATTGAAATTTAAAACATTTATCTTGTGTTTATAATATGCATAATATCAGAAAACAAACAATTGTATGCAATTCATATAAAGTAAATGTTTATGATAACTGCAGAAGCACTTTTTGGAATAATATATTTTGGAAAACAAAAGCATTTTTTCGCAAAATCATTTCAGCTATTTTTACCGCATTATATTGCGAAAATATTAAAAGCCCACTAACAATGCAACGGCATAAAAAGCCCCGTTTTTCCGCAATTATCTTTTCAACATCGCGACAAAAGGCAAAAGATTTGCATATTTATCGGATTTATTAAACGTGAGCGCACTTTAAATCCCACGAACAATCGGTACAACAAACAGCGACTACAATAACATCGCGCGCGGAAGAAGGAAAAAACCAAACAACCATAGATCTCTTTTTTGTTGTTGCATACAAATGCATGAATATACAGCTACTACTCTTGATGGCACGGTTACGGTGTGCGACTAATCACTCGAGAGAGTCCCTAGACCGCCGCAGCTACGAGCCGACGACGGTCATCAATCTCAATCCCACGTTCCCGTGTTTTCACAATTACGTTTTAACGAGAAAATCCACGGCTTCCGTTGGTCGGAGGTGTGCAGCTATACGCGAGGGGTGCCGCCTGCGCGCCGCTAAAATTTATTTCCGAGGAGAGAACTCGACGCTGCACCGGCTGCTTAATAATAGAAAAACGAAGACAGAGAGAGAGAGAGAGAGAGAGAGAGAGAGAGAGGGCTTACCAAAAAATTTGGATATTTTTAAGTCCTCGTCTATCATTCTAGCTGGGATATATACCTTTTCTGTGCGTCTATATATCTGTATAAGCTATGCGAGAGAATGTCGTAGGTGCTCACGGGCTATTTCTAATTAGCGAGATGCATGGGCTGACTGTGCATCTTCCTTCTTTCTCGCACCTTTTTTGCCTGTTTTTCTTTCTGCTCCGATCGCGCGGCGGGAAGTGAAAATGAGACGAGAAGTAAAAAAGAAGATGCATGGGACTACGAAGTAGAGCAATAAAATATAATTTGATCTTTAGATGGATAAGAAAACGTTATCTAGGTAAGTTCAAATATTTCACTTGGATGTGTGTTTAAAAAACTTGTAATATCGTTATACGTAATTTTATATAAACGCAGAGTTTGGGAAATGATAATTTTTCTTATTATGTGTGACCATTATTTTATCCTTTAAAAAATGTTATGAATTTGCAATATACAATTTATGCAACAAACCAGTATAAGAACAGCTTGAAGTATTGCAATAAATAAAAGATAAATCAATACATTCTATATATATATATATAGATGTGCATGAAAAGTTTCCAAGACGATAAAAATGCAATATTAACTGCATTGTATCATTTTGAAACCTTTGAAATAAAAGAATGCAAAAGCTTTACTTTAAACATTAAAACCGTAAAAATAAAATATATGGTAATAAAATATTTGGAAGAGGCAGAAAATTTAGTTTGCTTTCCCAACACGATTCTCTCCATAACGTCCGTCTCGAATCCAACAAGTTTTAGCATTAAGATAGGAGTGGTAAACCCGTAGCTGTCCATTATTTCGGTTTTTTGGACAAAAAGGTAAAAAGGCGCGTGCTGTGATAAGTAAGAGAAACAGACTTGCAGTAGGTAAAAAAGATACGGCGTGGGACGTAGAAAAAGCGAAGGATGTAGACTAGCAGAGCGACAGAGAGAGAGAGAGAGAGAGAGAGAGAGAGAGAGAGAGAGAGAGAGACAGATGGATGGATCGAGAGGAAGAGAGAGGGAGTGCGAGAGAAGAGAAAGAGGCAAACCAAAGAGAGCAGAAATAAAAAAGGCATCTCTCTGGCTGGGGTTTAATCAGGATCAGCCCCTGCAGCCGCTTTTCCCCTGTTCTCTCCCTGTACACCCCCCCCCCACTCCGTTTTTTCCCCTTTATCAGTCTTGTCGCTGTCGACATTTCACGCGAGAGACTTTCCCTCTCTCTCTCTCTCGCAGCCCGGCATTTTTCAACCTTTTTTTTCTCTCTCCGAGTTTAGCTCGGTTTAAGCGCACGTGCGGAGGCTGCCGCTGCTACACTGCCCAAAACAATGCTTTAATAATGAACACAATGTACCCTTGATTAAGCCTATGTCCCCCTTTTATATTCGTCAGGTATTCGACGAATGCAAGGAGCTACACCGTAACTAAGTACTTCAATACCTGTTTCCCGAGTGCTGGCATATAGCCGCAGACAATCCGTGATTGCGTTAGCTGACTTGTTTTTTTAAAAAACCTTACGCATATAGAACCATGTGTATTTGCCCAATCTACGTTACATGAATTACAGCAATCAGTTGTTTCTAATTACCAAAT
Organism: Megastigmus stigmatizans; assembly: GCA_900490015.1. Classification (NCBI taxonomy): domain Eukaryota; kingdom Metazoa; phylum Arthropoda; class Insecta; order Hymenoptera; family Megastigmidae; genus Megastigmus; species Megastigmus stigmatizans. Next base: position 1,946 of record UELV01085882.1, on the reverse strand, counting down.
TGGTTTTAGTGCATAAGCAATGTTAAATAAAATTTTCAAATTTCAATTATTAAAATACACTTTACCCGAGTAAATTCTTCCAAATGTATTTCGACGCTCCTATTGGTCTGGGAAATCGGTGGATTGTCATTTTGATCTAACACGTCGATCTTGAGAACTTTTTCAATGGTATACTGTCTGCCCGTCGTTTCCTCCCAGATTACACATTTCACATTGACGTTTGTTCGTGGCCCCGTACCTTTTGGAGCTACCACTGTATCTCGATCCAGCGAGTCGTTCGAATAGATTTTATTATCTGATATATGAAAAAAATCTGTTCCTGCACGAACAATGCATATCGTTCAGTCAATGTCATTGTAAACGTAAATTGTTTATAGCTCGAGTAAAATGTTTATTTGAAAACAAGAAAAAAATCACAATTATCTTTATATTTTCTACAATCAATTTTAAGAAATAATTTGCATCAGCAGTTGAAGTAACAGTTTATCATAAATTATAAATGACAATGAATGGTAAATTACTCGTTTTGAACGGTATCAAATGATTTCATAAATAAAAAGTTGAGGCTAATCTTAATATTTTATTAATGAATATGCTTTAATTGAAAATAATACTTTTACCATTTAATAATTCATATCCAGAGACCAAAAAATGCGGGCAAATGGATTTATAAACGTCCGGTCCAAGTGTGCCCAGCATCGTTACTGGCTGATTCTCATAAATCCTGTATTTGGACGTATTCCAAAAGCACATGTCCTTTAAAACACATTAATAGCACATTCAGCAACGTTTACGGATAAATTCACGCGTAAAATTAAACGAAAAGGAAAATCCTTTCTCGATTTAGAAGTTTTACGATCGGATTAGCTTGTAAGCAAATTACCTGTAAGTAATCTCCGCATTTAATTTTGGCATCCTTGATAAGCTGCGGTAGAATTTTTATCTCAAGAAAAGCTACCGCGCCACTTTTCTCCTTTGCTTGAACAACGATTGTGCTTGAGCCACCTGAAATAGCATCTTATTGCATGATTATGAAGGATTTAGTAAGTTGAGAAAAATTGATGTCATCTATTTTCGGTAGTTAAAATTGAGTTTAAAGTCTTATAAACACATTTCTTAAATCTAATGTTTTACAAATAAGTTTATAGAGGTTATTTATACTTTCTATTTTGTTATATAAATAATTAGGGTTATCAATGAAAAATTCTGTAATGAAATATAGTTGAATGTTAGTGTAAAAAGTTCAATGGTATAAATAAATGTTCTTAGCCAGGAACAATTTAAAGAAGAGATTTTATCGATCTCTAATCAATTAAATGCGAACTGAAACCTGAGTTTAGAAGCGAGTTGTTTACCTTTTTTAGGCAAAGATTGTAAGGTGACGTTTCCGTTTCTTGAATTGATACTGACAATCATCTCTTTGGATGGTAAAACTTGATATTCCACATCTGCGGGTGTCTTGGTATCATTTCTTAATATCCTCGCAGTGACCAGATCGATGTCCGATGTCAATCCAATGCCATTTTGAGCGATGTACGGTATTCTCACAGTTAGATCGGACTGAGGAAAATAGACCGCTGAAACTAAAACAGGATTATATTTAAATAAGCAAATTGAACTAAACTACAAGTTCAAAAAATTCCATATATTAATTACAATGTACAAAGCATGATATGAACGTAGATCGATTTCGCCTGAAAAATAAAATTGTACTCGTTCCAGTTATAAATTTCTCGGGGACATGAAGTGTACCATTTTTCATAAAGTTCGATACGCGTACAAAGAGTTTCTGGGGAATGTACACGTATAGGCCGCCAAAGGGTCGGAACTTTTCGCGTGCATATCCTTTCCTTTGTGCACTTTCTGCAGTTCCTCCTTTCGAATGTTTTACCGGTATACATATATAGGCGCTTATCCGTGGAGTACTGTCACGCATATATATATAT
>UELV01085878.1:8051-55813 GCA_900490015.1 Megastigmus stigmatizans | reverse complement strand
TATATATACACGTATACGAGTGCGCATATTGAGTTTTTGTATATATGGCGGAGAGTTTTCGGGGCTCATTGTCTAGCGGTGCGCGCGGCAATCCGGGGGAGTCGAGTTGCACTTCTCGCGCTCGATCTCGTCAGCTCCTTCGAAACACCTTCCGGCTTTTTCCTCTTCTTTCTGTATAGCTTTTTTCTCCCCGCTAATCTGCGATGCCTTTCTTACATTTTCTTTTTAAGTAGTTGAATCCGAGGCGTGTGATCCAATTGCGCACATTTCGATTTATTTAACTTTAATATTTAATGAGCTTTGCTCTTTTCGGAAAGAAAAAGAAAGAGAACTTTAAATAACGGTAATACTTTGTACAGTACGGAGTAATTTAATATTTTTCAACAATTTGATTTTTCTATTAGCCAGAATACGATGAATTATATAAGGCGATTGAGAAGATTTATCGTTTGCACATATGTAAGATCAGTGATCTGACCATAAATCTATCGAAATAAATCGTTCAAAACGACGGGGAGTATTTTACCAATGTCCATAATCGATTAGCTTATAGGCGAACTTACACCATCAAAGATTTCAGGGCAAGGATATAATTTAAAAACAAATTAGCCTTTATCACATTTATTATTTGATATAATAAAAGAAAAAACAAGATCCCAACGAATCTCTTTTCAAAATAGCCAAAGCCAAACACTATATATCCTGCATACACGAAGAAACAACAAAAACAATTGGTCGATTTGTCGAAGCAAAAAAAAAAGGTAGAAGAAGAAGAAAAAAAAGGCAAGACGAACCAAGAGAGCCGTTGACGAAGGATCAAAAGACCATACCTAGCGCGAATCACGACTCGAGCAAGAAGCAGTAGCAGCAGCAGCAGCAGCAGCAGCTCCGCCAAGTACAAGAGCTGTTAGCCTTCGTCACCCTCCTCCGAGGGGTGGCTTTCTCTTTCTCTACCTCGTAACACGATCGCCCCTCCTCTCTCTCTCTCTCTCTCTCTCTTGCTTATATACTTCCAAGCGAGGCGAAGAAGAACCACGGGGCTTCTGGGACATTGTCAGACCCTTACGCGTTAAATTACCGCTATGCGCGCGGATATGTACTCGACGTCTTCGAGGCGCTGTCGTCGTGTGCTGTACTCATTATAAGTGTGTGTGTGTATATACAGAGATATGCGAACAGTCATGTGACGAATAACAATATATGATTGATTTACTAAATTGAGATTTTCACGTTTATGTATAAGAGATCCTGAAGAATCAAGCTCAAACACTTATAGATAAAAAGATTTTATGAAAATCGCGTTAAAAAAATCACCATCTATAATCATCTACAGCTCTATCGCAATCATCGAGCTCGAATATCGCACACATAATTTCAGCTAAATCGTTGATAATATATAATATATGCATTAGTTCCGATAAATCGCCCGTTAATGCGCTACATTTCCTTTCGATCCAGTCACTGTATATACACTTATCCCAATAAACCCCATTCCAACACGCCCCGTTAACTAAAAGCCCCCGGCATCTCCCAAGAAAGGTAAACAGTCGGTGTTTCACCGAGAGAGAAAGAGAGAGAGATCCAGAACAATCGAGAGATTAAAATAATTTAGTGAGTTATATAGAAAGCTCTCGAGAGGGTGTGTGCAATCGCGGTGTAATCAGAGTCACGCAATACAATACTGCATTAGAGAGCACCTCTCTTGTCGAGTCAATCGAATTAACGCTTCGTGGGCGTCATTTAATTTTTCGTGTCGAGAAGTATATATAAGAGAGCTGCCGCGGCCACGGCGAAATAAGAAGCGCCAAGTCTCAATTAACTCGGGCCCCGCGCAAGCGACTTAATAGCCGAATCGCATGACCGTCCTTTTTCATCCGCCCTCCGCTCTCTTCTACTACCTCTTCACTGCGTGCTAAACGATATCGTGGATCTTTGCCTTTCGGTGGAATCGACTAGTTATTGAATTTATCAAGTATTTGACATAGTTATAAATTAATGATTATTGATATAAGCAGCACACCCGCGATTTATTTTTATCAAACACTTATAGTGTTTTATATTTTAACGATGAGTAAATTAATTCATTTGTGAACAAGAAGGTGAATCCATTTCGGGGATATTCGTCAAAATGTACAGGAGCTCAGCTTATTTTAAAACACACAGGATTTACTACTATATATATATATATACTAGCCATCTATAGAATAAACGTAGAAAAAATAAAAAAATAAGAATAAAAGGCTACAAATTACACGCGATTATAAACATATTTTCTTTTCAAATTAAACTATAGAATTTAAATTAACACTCGATCTTCAAACCCTAAATTTACAAATTTACCTCGCAACAACAAACCAGCATTGACATTATCCCAACATCCATTCCCCGCAAATCAGATTCCACAATCTACACACACACACACACACACAGTCCGCACACGAAGCTCTCGCTCGCTAACCCATTAAAAAGCAAATACAAACGCACACATACCGCACAGGGAGGCACACTCGAGAGGCCCCTCTTATTCTCGCGGTCGTCCACCACAGCCCTAAACACGCAATCTCGTTTATCTTGCAAGCGGCAAACGATCGGGTGCGGCATAGAGAGAGAGAGAGAGAGAGTCGGTCGGCGAAGAGTCCACACACGTCCTTGGCGACGCTTCATAACGATTCGACGAATTAATCGGTTAATTAATCGAGCAGAGGTATATATATACGGCTTACGGGTGCGGCTGCAGTCACGCGCCGCAGATGACGCTACAAGAGTCATACGTACGTGAGCGAGAGAACAGATGACGCCGATTGCCGCATCGCGTTCTTACCTGCCCACCGATGGTTTATCGCCTCGCTCGCTGTTTCTACACATAAGCGTGTTTGCGTTAATGTAATAATAATTTTTTGACCTATATCGGGGAGCGATCCGGTTTGAGTCATTTTGGGGACGTATGGCGTTTTGGGGTATTATAACACGTTATTATAGGTGTTTTGCGGGGTTTTGGGATAGCCGAATTGAGGTACTATCATCGGATTGAGGGTGTTGATATAATTGGATGTAGTATTTTGTAGTTGGAAAAGAGATACCTATATAAATAAGGGTTAGGGTGCATCGAAGGGTCGATGTGCATATCGTAGATTATCAAAATTATTATTTGACAAAAGTTAAAAGACTATACCTTTATACAAAGTATATATAATTAATTTTTACATTTATAATAATAAAATTAAAGTATAAATTTGTAGATTTCACTTGAAATTCCTTTTTGTATGTTAATTTTTAATCTGCTTCCACCTGGTTTAAACTACTATTAATTAATTTAGAGTAAAATCAGATATTTTAATAAATTATTTTAATTATAATGGCTTTAAGCATATACATTTTCAAGCCAACATGAAACAAGCTACTACGAACAAATAAACTAAAACATATAATATATACACGCGCAGCTATTAAAAAAAGCGAATTAAATAATTTTTCAAACTGCCGCAATCTTTATTTCTTTCAAAAAAACAAATAAAATTATATTTGTTTGCGCATGGAACAGCAACAATTCCCAGGCGCTTATACAGCTTTTTATATTTTCCAATCGCGCTTATAATCGATAGAATAATAAATCGGCAATATGCTCTGTGTGTTTTATATTTTACAATGCCGCTACAAATCCACCTCTCTATACACACTCTGCATATTATGTACAAAAGAAACGTTTTTAACGCGTATACATAAACAATAGTAAATCGACGTTTGTTATTCTCTTTTTGATCGACCGATCGCTGCCAATTCCCGTTTTTTTTTTCATTCCTCTGCGCGCGAAACGCTTCGAACACGAATTTTTCTACTTTATCCAAACAATTAGAAAGAGAAACAAAACGCACACACACACACACACACACACACACACAGAAATACCGGCTCGATTCACGCATCCCCGAGGAAAAATAATTTTTACAATACCCCACAGCTCGATATAAAATACTTCTTCTAGCTTCCAACGCACAATCGTACACACATATATACGAATCCCCCATCCCACGTCATTAATTTAACGTGTCCAGCTAATTTACAGCAGCGGCAGACGCGACCGCGACGTCTCGCCCCTAAAACAATTACCTTAATGGAATATAATTTTTTGGAAAAAGCCTATGATCGCCAAGCCGTATATATATGTTGAGTGAACTCGACGAGACAAGGATATGTCGCGACACTCGACGACGACGACGACGACGGATATAGATATATGTATATAGATATATAGGCATATAGGTAGAGGGTATAGGAAGGAGAGAAGAGAGGCGCGCGCGCGCAGCATCGGCTAGGCCACACCCCGTCAGCCCCACCGGCCACGAATGAACGCACGCGCGCTTCTCTTTCCCTCACTCGGCCATCTACCCCCTACTTGCACGCCTCAAGTGCAACGACTTCCGAGATGCTTTCGTACTACCCCACCTTTTCCCCTACATCACTCCCCCCACCCCCTTATACATAAACTCACACACACACACACACACACACACACAAACGCAGACTCGCGCAGTGCGCACCCCGTTCAATCACACCAACACGCTCGAGTGCACTCACACATTCGCACACAGCACACACACACACACACACACACACACGGTAGCGCGAAACACGCCACTCTCACGCACGTCGGCAAACGATCATTCGCACACACGTATACACACTCGATATATACGTATATATATACCCCTCCCTCTTTCTCCCTCTGCTGTTATTTCTTTCGTTGTAGCTTAATCACTCTCGCATTCTCTGTCTCTCTCTCGCTCGTTCTTATCTCACTCGGGACTTCGCTCTCTCTCTCTCTCTCTCTCTCTCTCTCTCTCTCTCTCTCTCTCTCTCTCTCTCTCCTAATATCCGCTATCTAGTGCAGGCGATCTAGGAACGCTCGAGTGGAAAAAAGTGCTCTTTGATTCACAGAGGAGAGCGAGAGAGAGAGAGAGAGAGAGAGAGAGCGTGCAGACTCTACACAGTCCATTAAAATAATAAGTGTCAAGTTTAGCGGGGACGAGCTCTAGCGGGGAGTGTAATTGCCTGAGTAATGCCTCGTGCCTACATTCCATACCCACTCTAAATGCTCATTGTTCAACATGATTTTTACAATATACCAAGTTAGAAATTGGATTAACTCGGTTACGAAAAAAAAAAGAAAACATTGCGAATGAAGTGACTTGTTGCGTTTTATTACTGATACTGTGGTTTACGTTACCTTTAAATCTTTCGAACAAACTGTTTTTTTTTAAATAACTACACTGTGTTAAACTCAAAAAATCACATACTTTAGCACAAAATAAATTTCTATTGATATGATAAAAATTGATTAAGAGCAATTTTTTTTAGTAAGGATGTATGTATGTATCAATTTAACCGATTTTCTCCGTGAATTTTTAACGGATCGAGCCGAAACTCTGGGGAAGAAGTTATTATATTATAGAATAAAAACGTTCCTATTTTGGGCTATATCCATGGAAAGCCTCGAATTGGCACAGCTTTTAAAAATGTCGAAACATTGTTTTTTAACTATAACTTAAAAAAAATTAATATATCTTAAAATATAAATAGTCGAAGTTCAAGATGTAAAAAAAATACATTTTTTTTGTACAGTAAACTTTTCTCTAAAACCAATTCCTTCCAAGATAACAGTGCAAAAACTATCAGAAGCACTTAAATTGGCTTAAAAAACCTGTTTTTGGGCATTAACTGAAAAAATATTTATTTCTCATAAAAGAGGTAAACGTAAAAGTTGTAGAGCACAAAAAAACAAAATTTTTCTCTCTTGAACATTTTTTGCTAGAAATGATTCAATGAAATTCAGAAAATGTAGTTCAAGATAACAGTGAAAACAGTTGTAGAGACAGTAACAGAATGCGAGCTCTAAATGCAAACGGTGACGGCGCCACTGCGATTTTTCTCCCTAATCATAATTTGACGAACAATTGGTTATCTTAATTAAATCGGTAAATATAGTAAACAAGTTAAAAACACTAAAGTTAAAACATCCCCTTAAAGCTGAAGTTTAAAAAATTCAGAAATTGATTTTTAGACAACTTAAAATCTCATTGAGCTACAAAAATAATGCAAAAAGAAAATGAAAAAAACACATTTTACCCCTTTTCACCCCCTTGAGAGTCGAATTGGAAAAAAAACTTTTTTAGTAAGCCCCTATTATATACCTACAAAATTTCAAGCCGATCAATCGGGTCAAGTTTTCGATGAGTATTGATAATACTCCAGTCAGTCAGTAAGGACATGTTCTTATATAAGTATAATATATTTACAATAAGCGATTAGGATTTTTTAACGCAAATTATTCTTTTACCTATATTTTACGAGCTAATAACAAAATGGGGCGCAATTATACAGAATAAGTTTAACTAAATTTCTTTCATTTTTATACATTTTATTCGCAAAGATTTTTTACCTACGATTTTCAACTGCGTCATCAGTTTCTGGCCTTTGAGAACTCAGCACTTGGAAGCTTTTAAAATATGTGAAGTAAACTCTACATCTCATTGACGAATATCCGACTATCTATCTTTATAGTCCTGTAATTAACCCTCGATATAAAATATTCCCTCGTATGAAAAATCAGGTACGAAAATCTTACAGACATTATCATTAAAAAAGTCTACATTAATATCAAAACAATATATTTATCTCCTATAAAAATATAAACTATACATCAAAGTCCAAAGCACCTATAAATCATTCTCAAATCAAATTCCCTCAAATTTTCGTAGTTGATTAAAAATCATCAAAGATCAGCTCTTCACACACATCTACTGCAGCGTAGACCGATTAAAAAGAAGAAAAAAAAGGCAAAGAAAGGGCCGCACTCTTCTTCTCCGACTGACACGCAAATCCGAATAATAGCCCAGGCGCGCGCGCGTCAGAGAGTAGCAGCAAAAAATCCGGCAGATACGCGGTCTATATAGCAGCTCTCGACGGCGTCACGTATGTCGAGCCGCACATGCGGTACCCGGCGTTAGATTGGATCCCAAAGTGGGAGAGTTACAGCGAGTCGCTCGTAATAGAGGGTAGAGACTCTCTCTCTCTCTCTCTCTTTCTCTCTCTCTCTCAAGCTAGCGAGCGAGCGAGCGAGTGGCATAAAAGAGCAAGAACTGCTCGCCTCCTTTTTAATCTAGCGACGATTCTCCCTCGGCAATTCCTTTCATACTCGCGCCCGCGCGCTTAGTGCGCTTATATATATCCATCGAGTCCCTCTCTCTCTCTCTCTTGCTCACTCGTGCAGCCTCGAAATTGGATGTGCATTGAATCTCTCGAATTATATCGCCGGGTAGAATGTCTCGCGGTGATTACTTGCCACCGCCGTCGCGAATCACTGTGTCGGGATGAAACTGTCGACTAATTGTCTTTTCTCTTTATCTTCAGGGCGTCGAGTTGGATGGCCGATGATGATTTATTGCGGTTGGCGCGAGCGCGTTTTATCTCCTGCTCCTGCACGCGACTTACTATAGGATGCTGCGGTCTCGTTTTCACGGATTTTGCGCGAATGAGAATGACGCGATTATTGAGACTGAGGAATTCGTTGTAGTTGTAGTTGGCCTATCGTTTGAATATTTGAACTCAAACGTGCTTTAGCATGTTAAATGAAGCTTTCATCATTTTCTCAAGATCATATTTATATATATATATATATATTGAAAAAAGTTATTAAAATTTATCTAGACAGGTCAATAATTCCATCATACGACAATTTAACCGTTTTGAGTTACCTGAAAATTTTTTTAAACGATTCATCGTCTCTTGTAAATCGATTATTGTAAAAAAAATATTCTTTTTCAGTTTTTGAGTTTTCTCGGTTTCAATTCAGTGTCTAAACTTATAAACATCATTATGCAAAAATTTTATCTAATTCGTGCAGTTATATTGTTAAAATTTATGTTTGTTTTCCATTTTTGTTTTGTTCTGTTCTATTTTTGTTTTGTTTTGTAATTCTACAAATATCAAAATTACATTTGTCCATGCAAATGGATGCCGCGGGATCGAATGAGTTAAATATTAAAAAAAAATTGTTCGATTAAAAAACTTATTCAATTGAAACAATAATGCACATATCGTAAAATAGATAAAGTTTGTATAAATATCCGATGTTGCCGTTTAAAATTTTGTTTTAATTGTTGCACTCGAAATATCAGTGCACGTACAAATTCGATGTATTTTCGCGATTAAATTCTGTAGAACCAATCTCTCGTATATCTGTACGAATTGAAATATAATCGCCAAAAATAAATAAACTTTATTCGTTACCTATTTATTAAATCCGAAACGTTAAACAAAAATTGCATGAAGTAAAAAATTGAAAATCGACGATACATTAATAATCTATCGCGAACATTCCGAGTCCCGCCTCCTTCGCTCGAAAACACAAAAAGTTAATTTCGCGTACGTAAAAATATATATAATTGGCACAGTAATTAATTCTCTTAATCAAATCGCTCTATCTTACGAACAAGTTTTTTGAATTCACAAAAGCGTTTTTGCTCCATTGAAAAAAAAAAGAGAGAGCGTCTGCCGGCGGACAATGCACTGACCAATTCTACTTAAAATTAAATCCTAGCTTGCCAAAATCGCTGCCTTACCACGAACGCATCCGTGCGGCTACGGTCTACATATAACGGGGGTAATTTATACAAATTTCCATTATGAAAGAAGCCCTAAAAGCCCTCAACCTTCGACAGAGGGAAAAAAAATCAATCGCCGAAATCCACGGGTTCAAAGATAACACGTCCACCCGCTCTTCTTTCCATTCTTTCGCCAGCCCTTTGGCCGTATATGCGGGGGGGTAGAGAAAAAAAAACTCATTTGAAAATTCGCCAATCCATTCGCTCTCGGCCATAGCGGCCGATGTAAAAAGAACGCGAGCATAAAGGGGTTGCACGAGTCGAAATAATTATATTACCGATCTTTATCATTGATAAAAAGGTTGAAGAGAGGTAAATTAAATTAGCCGTGTATGCGTTGGCCGTATTACCGTCTATCTGTTTATTTTCTATGGGGATGCATGAGCTGCTTATTATTATTATGAAATTCATAATTATGTAGAGGATGTTTTCAATAAGAAAGAAGACCAAAAGATAAAGGGTTAACATATGCAATTGAAAACTACTCTGATCAATCATTCTAAGAAGAATTAAATAAAATTTTTAAATATATTTTAATATATTGTAAAGCTTCAATGCTGAAATTGAAAAAATCTTGAAAGTTGATAGCGTGCTAAAACGAATAGAAAATGTTTTTATTATACGTTGCAACAAAATGAAGAAATTCCGAGTGGTGCAATTGATGTTGATTTGGAATCGAAATATTGAATTTTAATGGAAAAAAATAAATTACTCTAAAAATTATTCTATTTCTAACGATAAATGCCGAAAATACGAAATTATTTTGGTATACGTATCTAACAAATACTTATATCGTACACTAAAAAAGTTACAGTACCGAATCAGCATTACAAAATCACTTCATATCGCGCACTGCGCCAATACGAAAAAAATCCCAAATCTTATGGAAAATCAGTTTTCTATAAGCCAAACAAGCCCCGCATACTACATCCGGCGCGTGCGAATCGTCAACCCTCATCTCGTATCTTCGCGTTCTCGCACCTAAAAACTACGGCATCGCCAATCCAATCACCTCCCTTTGCACGTACTCCGAACCAAAAAGCTAAAAACACAAAACACCACCACCTTCTCTATGCTCCTCTTTTCGAAATTTCCCCCGATCCCATTCGTCCGCTCTCTCTCTCTCTCTCTCTCTCCCATCATACCAGCCGCGTGCAGCAAACTCATAAAACTGGCGCGAGAGAAAAAGATAGAAAGCACGGGTCAGTTCGCAGCAGCAACAGCAGCGACTGCAACAAAAAAAGAGTCACCTGCAGTCGTATTTTTGGCTCTCTCCACACCATACATCGCCGAAACAAAAAGAACAGGGTATATGCGCAACGACAACAAAAAAAAAGAGAGAGAGAGAGAGGAAGAAAGAGCACCCGTATCGGCCCTCGCTCGAATTATGATCGTGAGCGGCGTATCGGCGCGCGTATACACCGGCAGGTATACGTACACACCGTCAGAGCCCTGGCCATATACACCAGGGCCATTGTCTCCTGGCAGCAGCGGCAGCGGCGGCGGCGGCGGTGGCCGCACAAAAAAAAGCCGTTAACGCAGTAGCGGCGGCAGCCTGTCGGCAAATGGATGGATGGACCTCGTCGAAAAAGGGTTTTCATATGCCTTTGAGCGCGAGAGAGAGGGAGTGGAAGCGCGCGTGTGCGGCTCTCTCCTGCCAGATTAATTAACGAAGCGCCGGGCCAACGGGTGCGACTGTGCGTAGCAGTGGCGGCGGCGGCGGCGGCGGCTGCGGCCCCGGGGAAGGATCAGCGCTCGCTCGACTTTGCTGCTGCTGCTGCTGGGGCTGTGATTTTACGCACCTCGGCGACATTGCATGGCCGTGTGCCGCTGTGTCGGTGCGCATCCAAGTATTATAGCCGAACGTGTTGAGCCACCGAGGGTGGGCATATATATGGTACGAGTGGCACAGTGTACAGGTGCGATGGGGATAAGGTGTGCCGAACTCTCAGCTATTAGGATGATATTTGACGATGCTATCATTTTTGATAATGCTTGCGATAGATTCTTTTGTAAAATTTTGCAGATTATTTATGGAAGTCCGTAGGATCTTTAGACCGCTCTCTTTTTCCAAAACAGTTATAATGATCGCACAAATTCTTTTCCCTAAAAATAAGAAACCTGTGGAAATTAAATAATTTTCCATTGAATATATTCCGATAGAGCTGCTTATCGACCAGAAAGCCCCACAAAAAGTAAATTAAGAACTTCGCGAAAAAAAGTAATCTTCCTTATAAATCCCAGCCATGGTGCAAAACAACGGTCGCCTGTCATACAAAAGAAAACCGTATATAACCAAATCGTATTTCAACCCTGAATCGCGCAAAATCATTGTAACCATCAGAGACCATCGAAAATCACCGCCATCCGCACAAATCAACCAGCGACTAATCCATCAGGAGCACCTTACGGCCTTTTGGTATAAAACGGTTGGCTGCATATCGTTCGCACGCTCAAAAATAAAAACAAAAAGCAAAAGACGCAGGCAGGCAAAAGAATCGAAAGCCATCGAACGATAAAGTTTTTCACTTATCAACATCGACGCGGCCACCGACGACCGCAGCAGCAACGACAACAAAAATCGTCGCTTATCCGGCTTCCTCGATCGCTTTCAAATCAAATCTCGAGTGGTTTGCCGCCCGAACTTCTATATATATCCATACACATGCAATCAGCTCGGCGACGCAATCGAAGCGCGAAAGCGACTGTATAATATGCGCGGGAGAGAAATGACGTCGGCGGCAGCGAAGCGGCTACGGATCCGCGTGTGTTCCACAGTTCTCTTGTGTGCCCAAGCTGCACAAGCCATCTGGGAATCGGCAGCAATCGGCGCGCCGCAATCGAAAAGCGAGCAGCAACAGCGGCAGCCTAACATGTGCAAAATCGACCAAAGACGGGTCTCCCCCCCTTGCTTTCGTTCTCCTTTTCTTTTGTAAATCCCCTCGCTCTATAGCTCTTTGATTTTTCTGGTATATATGCGAGAGCCTATATATACGTTCTGCCCTTTATTTTTTTTTTGCCTTCTTTCTTTCCTTCCCCGAATCACCGGCTCTTTAATCTTTTTTAATTCTCTATCTCGTGATGATGACAACGAGGTCTTTATCTCGCTGCGCATGTGTGGAACTGCACTTTTCCATAAATACCATTTACGTGTATTTGCTCGGTAGAATATACATAAACGGTTAAAACTTACTTTACTTTGCGATCTTCGGCGAAACAATGTTGTCGTATCTTGAAAATCAACGACTAAATTACAATATGCGATGAATGTATATCGATAATTCGAATAAATCAATATACTTAACATAAATCTGAATTCTCAAGTAGGAGTTAACGGTATATCGCGAGTACAAGAATATATAAGAATCGTGCAAAAAAAAAAAGAGAAAGAAAAAAAAGCAGGCTCATCGCCGAGGGAACTCGAACGTGAAACCGACGACGCCTCGATTTCAAAGTATACCGTAAAAAAGAAAGAGCAACAAAACGTAAGGTGAGAGAGGAAGAGAGAAAAGAGGAGGGAGAGAGAAAAAAAAAGATGCAACAAAGCCCCGCGCGTGCAAAATCGATGAAAGGTGGCCGTTTGTTTTTGCGCTCCTCGTGCCGACATACACATTATATATGCATTCGTGCACTGGGATATGTATCGTACATATTGCTGTGCAACTCTTTAATGCCACTGCCTCTGTGTATACATATATCCTATACGCAAAACCCTTCAGTTTTTCTTCGCTTCATGCGCTCCTTTTCTTTGAAAATCTGATCGTTACGGATAACTTTTTCCACATATTTTTATATCAATAAATATATCAATATAAAATATAGAATGGCATAATTATAAACGTTATTAATTTGAATTTAAAATTAATTGTATTCTCTGACAATATACCCCATTATATTATCTGCACAATAAAAAAACAAATCATAAATTCAAAAGCAAGAAACACGAGACTCGCCTATACGAGAGGCTCCAAAAAAATCGCCAACTGTACAGGCTGATTGATTGGAAGGACATTTAATCTCCGCACTGCTCGATCTTATCAATTCTAATACAGAAAAGAAGCGCAGACGCGCTCAATCAGCCACAACGAATCCCTCAAAGACACACACACCGCGCGATCCACCTCATACTATAGCCATACATAGCTCGCATTTTAGGCGTTAATGGGATATATAAAGCGCGCATGACTCGGCGCCCTATTTTTTCGTCCCTTAACGCGCACACACACACACACACACACACAATGCACCTCTGCGGCATGAGCGCCTCTTTATCTCTCTCTCTCTCTCTCTCGGCGTTCCCTTAATAGAGTCGTCCGGTGTCCGTGTGTGCGGTGAGGCCAATCCCCGCGTTGACCCCCGTCGACGTTCGGCCCCCGGATAATCGACTCGAAAATAACCCCCAGAGACCTGAAGGAAAAGAGAGAGAGAGAGAGAGGCGATGACGAGGAGAGAGTAATACTGCGAGACGGGAGTAAGTGCGCGTGTGCCTTGCGAGAGAAGGTTAATGAGCGAATGCGGTGCACAGATGGAGAGGCTGCTATGCAGTACTGTAGTACTTTTTTTAGACTTATATATATATATATATGCTCTGCCGGCTTCTGTTGCTTTGGGATCTGTGATTGCGCCGATGCTCCTTGGAAGTTGCTTTTTTATAGTTTGTGATTTAATGCGATGTAATAATGCATTTGTGTTTTAGTTCGGTGATTCTTTAATCTATCCAGAAAAAGAAGAAATTACTTCAAGGATGAGAAATTGATGGTTTCCTAGATGTCGTTTAGAGTAGCAATGGGTATACCTATAAACAGCTAGAAAAAAATGTTGTTTGACAAATGTTCGTTGACGGAACAGAAATTATCTCAAACGAAAAACAAAAGCTAAAATGATAATCTTTTATATCGTTCTTCACTTGACTGTAAACAACAAAAGTTTATTTTCACAGATTTGGTATTCAACTTTCTGATAAAAATGAAAGCTTTTCATAATATTATGCGCAGCATTATAACATATATACATTTTGAGCTAATTTTCTGTATAGGATATAATAAATGAACCTCTATAAACCTTTAACAATAACGCATGCTTTTATAACAAATTATCGTGCATGATGTATAATATTATTTATAGGAATCAGATATCTCAAAAATCACTTTCTCGATTAAAATCTCCTATAATATCATAGTGAAAAAATACAATTCAATTGATACAATAAAAAAACAAAAATGTATTCATATCGAGAAGTCAACAACAATTTAGTCATTTTTCAGCTATTCTTTATAACCCTACACCGCTGCTAAGACATCGGAATACTGATTAACTCATCCTCCAAAAAAAAGAAAAAAAAGAACCCCGGAAAAAGGAACTCGCTAAACCCCATCGCCGTGAAAAAAAGCGAGTCTCGCGCGACCGTTTCCAGACATCCACGCACACGCGCGCACACGCCAGCGTATAATACATCGATTCGGTCCCGCGCGCCACTCTATAAATGAACGAATGAACGAATGACTCCGGCAATTAGTGCCGCGATGGAAGATAGAGAAAGACAGAGAGAGAGAGAGAGAGAGAGAGGGGCACGAACACACGGCGTTCGCGTGCTGCGCGATAACCTCTTCCCTGTGTGTGGGTGTGCGTCCGCGCCTAAGTGAAACGAGCGAATATATACAGAGAAAACCGTATATACATCTATACATATATATATACGGTATACGTATGAAAGAGAGAGAGAGGCAGAGCCCGTGCTCACTTTAATATCCTGATTAAAGCGGCCCAAGCTGCCGGGAGACCGCTGCGCGAGCGCGATGAAATCTAAAGAGATCGTTTTTCTCTAATTAAAAAGGCCTTTGAAAAAAACTGAGAGAGTGAAAGCCAGTGTATGTACGCGCCTAGTTGTGTGTGTGTGTGTGTGTGTGTGTACGGCTGGGATGGCCGGTGTAAGCGGCCGTTTTCTCGCATAGGGCAATGCTCGGCCGCGTCGAGCTGTGATTACAGACGCGGGAAAGGAGTTGGGGTATTTTTACCCTTATATATATATATATATACCTGCAGCTATACGCTATATATAGCTTTTTTCGTACAACTCTCTTTTTGCGAACTGTTTTTTTCTTTTTCTCTTGTTTAGGGATATGAGGTGCTCTTGACTTTTGCGGGAGTTATTCTTTGTTGTTGCGAGGAGGTGGGATTAAGCTCACGTGAATTTTCGGTCGCGCGTGCGCTTCTGCCTATAGCGAAACTTTCATTGGCTTCCCTGTAAAATACGTCGTTCGGATGTGTACACTCAAGAGAAAGAGATATAATAAGTTTTAAAAAATAGGGTGAATTTTTTTCCTCGCAGTAAAAAGTAGCAATTATGGCTGAGAAGGAAATGCAGGCAATTATTTTTGTGTACCTAAGAATCAGCGCTTGGGTAAGCGAAACGCATTACCGTCCGAAAATCTATGCTCGCGCGCAAATGGGGATTTTGCGAGAGCTGCGTTCAATATTATATAAAGCGAAAATAATTTTGGGGGGCTTTTATCGTTTCAATTTCGCTTCAAAGGATACGCGCGAGCCGCCGCGATATGTAACCCAGGGATGTAGATCAGGCGAAATAATCAAATGTGCGCAGCGCGAAAAGGACATTTTAGCGCAAACATAATGGTGCGTATTTTAATCAGCTTGAAAGCTTATGAAAATATCGTGTGTTTTGTCCAATATTCGCATATAGGAAGTGAAATGATAAAACTAATAAAATGGCGCAATTAGCCAGTAGAAAGAGCGCCGCTCGGTCGGACCATATCGCAACAAAAAAAAAGCGCCCGTATCGCGATCATCGAGGCTGTGCGGAAAGCTAATCGTCATTTTACTACATCTACGCAAATTGCGCGCTTTTGCCGGCATACCTCCCGCGAGAAAACAAAAAAGAAGAAACGAGGGGAGAGAGTGGGGGGTAAAAAAGAGCTTCTCTGAAACACGCGAAATTACTCAGCGCGCCAGGCCAGCAATTTAACCGGAAGCGATTCTCAAAGACTACTCAGTTCTATGGATGAAAGGCAAAGGCACACTGCTGCTGCACACACAACACACAAGAGGAGGAACTTCTACCCCTGGGTCTATTCTGTAGTTTTAACATCTCTTCCCACTCTCTCTCTCTCTCTTTTTCATTTGCCCGTGTATATAGTGCAACAGCATTTCTCGCTCCCTCTCTCGCTTTTCTTTCCTTTACACTTACACCAGCGACACTACGTATATACGTATATATGACCGACTGTGCGACTCTACTCTGGCGTGACGTGAATCTCTCTCTCTCTCTCTCTCTCTCTCTCTCTCTCTCTCTCTCTCTCTCTCTCTTTTCTCTCATTGATCTCTGATGACCCTCTGATTCGTTTTTCTTTTACGTCTCGCGGCCTCGAGTAAGTGGATTGCTTACTCAGGAACGTGTCCCGATGCGCAATGGAGAAGCGATCATTTCGAGTTTGCCCTCTGTCGAGATTTCGACATTGTTATACACATATATATATAAATGATGGTGTAATTAGATATTTGAAACAAGCTATTATTGAAAACTTTGAGAACTGTTTTAATTTTGATACTTTTGTCAGGAGAAAATCCAGATTTGCCAATTTTAAAATGATAAAGATCGAGCCATTGGCATTTATTATACCAACAGATGGTTTATCAAGTCATTAGTCGATGCGCCGCGAGCATTCAAGATTCAAGAACGGATCGTTCACGGGGCCATTGTTAAGTAATTATCCGAGAAATGGCGGCATACTTTATCAATGGGCAGTTCTGATCGGCTCGTGAAATCCAGACAGCGCGGCATTCCAACCGGAGCCATAAATAATACAGCTGCGAGATAACAACTCTCGCGTATCGTTCACAGGGAACAATTTAATGTAACTTCGAATTATACAGTATTGGCTGTAGCGATTGTTGATTTCACATCTCAGAATTAGTTCGAATGGGCCAGTATTGTTAAGTATTAACAAATTGTTATTATTATCCAAAAATCGTATATTCAATACGCAATATATAAATATTGAATATAATTAAGAACGAGCGTTCTTTATCTGTAACTAAAAAAATCTGTAAAATGTATATGTGCAGTGATCGTATGCAGCAGGTCATCGTAAATCGTCCGTCGGTCATTTATCCTACAATTCCGAGTCCGCTATAGAGTCGGTTTTTCCTGTATATATACAACAAAAATCCACGGACGCGCGCATGCAATCAAGAACAAAAATCACGCTGCGCACGAACCCAACACCAGCCAACAAACTCGATATCTCCGCATGGAGAGTTTCGATAATAAAAAAAGACCGCGAGAAGAATCGAAATCCGCAGCAGCGCGGCAATAAAACCGAAGGCCAAAAGTCCGAGTGCTAAGGGAAGAAAAGAAGAAGGCATGCGCGAGCATCGAAGCGTCGCTGGCAATTATGTCGTAGCTCTTTTTTTAAGGCAATTCATTAGTCGTTACCCGGATTAATGCGCCCCGGCGTACATAAAAAAGCAGCAGCGGCAGCTTCCGATCGACCGGAACTCAATGCACGAAAAAGAGTCAGATGTAGAGGAGAGAGAGAGAGAGAGAGAAATGGGGAGAGTCGCGTCGCACCAATAAGTATACACGCGAAACGGCGCTGCTGTCACCGGGAATCAGGATCTCTCCCCAGCGTGCCGCGAGTACAAGATCTCGTCGTCTCTCTCTCTCTCTCTCTCTCTCTTCCACTCTGCGTCGCGCCCGGACATGTTAGCTAGCTGGGGATGGAAGAGAGAGGGAGAGAGAGAGAGAGAAGAGGAGGGTTAAAGGGTGGGTAGCTCGCAATTACGGGTTTTGAGTGACAGATGCTCGCCTCCCCCCCCCCCCCCCCCCCCCCCCCACCCCCCTCGGCAGTCCGAAGATTAAAACAAGTAATCAAAGCCCCGCTAGCCGGAGCCGAGAGAGTACGAGCGAGCCCAGGGATGGATATGGATGGATGCGCGCCTTCTCTACTCTCTCTCTCTCTCTCTCTCTCTCTCTCTAGCTTTCTTTGTCTATCCGCTGTTGCGATATTTCTTTTTCGAAGTAAGCCCTCTCTCTCTCTTTTTTTTTTTCATTTTTACACGTCTTTTATATTTGCGTTTTTGTGTACATCGATTTGTCACTTCTTGAGACTGTCGAGGTATTTGTTGAAAATTATAGCGAAGATATATTTGTGTCTTTAAGATGCCGTTCGTTATTTAAGTGTATGCAGTATGAAATTGACAGATTTTTAATTTTACGTGGTTTAGGTAAGTAAATTGTAATATAAAGACTCATTTGAGGTACGAACTTTCGTCAATTTGTTTATTGAAGAATACATTAAAATTTCGGAGCGATGACTTCGATAGTATTGAAAAAAAAATATCCAAACCAAAAGTTACTCAACATAAAGGCTTATTAATCGTATATTAGATGCAGAATCATTAAAACGACCTCATAAAAATCATCCGATTCGTCTTCGCAACCTCGGACAATCGTCATAATAGTAGTCCCCACAGCTCGCTATAATTTAACCATACATACATATATAAGAAGAGGGTTTATAAGAGAGTCCGGCCCCCTTATATACTCTCTTTTTCGGGTGTCAAACGTCACTCTCTTCACTCTTTACCGACCAACTTCTCCACCACCGCCAATCGCAAAGCATATAAACACACACACGCACAGAGAGATGAGAGAGAGAGAGAGAGAGAGAGAGAGACTGCACAGTGGACATAAAAGCAGAGAGAGAGATAGAGAGAGAGAGAGAGAGAGAGAGAGAGAGAGAGAGAAGAATGTGTCCGTCCAGTAAAACCACGAGCATTGGTGTATATATATATATAGATGTGCTGTCCCCCTATCGCGCGCGGCTTTTGTTAACCACCCGCTGAGAGAGCTGTTTTAGCAGCGAATGGGCGCGATTTAAAGGGGTCCCGGGACGAGCGTATACATATATAGAAAGCCTGCAGTGCAGTCTCGGACGAATTCCTTGAAATAAAGGATTTATCGAGCCGCAGCCAGCCTCGTGCGTTATAGTTATATTTGACCGCGCATTAGCGACAGGCTCTCCTCTCTGCCTTTGCTATATGGCCGAAATTCATTCGCATTGTGCACATTTGAGTAATGGTTCTCTCTCTACATATATATGTGTGTGTGTGTGTGCCGTAGTGGCGCGACTCTCGTCTAACGTGTGTTATATTCTTTATTGCGGCATACTTACTTTTTTATGCATCGAGAGAGTGGCTCCGAGTGTCACGCGAAATTTTACCTCTAAATTGTTTTAAGACCCCAACGTAATCACGATACTTATATATGTATAGCAGCATTATTTAAATAGCGTCGCATTTTTATATTTTATACGGTGAAAATTTCAATGAATATAACGATCATCGCTGTTTCGTACACCCCAATTGCAAAGACCGCAGATTATATTCCTCGCACACCCAACTGACCGAACTCAAAGAGCGAATAACTCGGTATTAGTCCATTGCGATGTGCGTCGCGCTCCCCCCTTTGGATAACGCAAATCATTCGTATACGATTACATCTGTTCCAACTCAATTTACACCGATATAGACTAACTGTATTTTCTACATGTTCTACACAAGTAAGAAGTATATTTATCTGATACGAAATAATTATTACTTAGTTATACATTAAATTTGCATTTAAGCATTAATTAATCTAATTCAACGATACGCCAAAGGCTCGAAAATCAAAAACTAAACACACAGAAAGAACATTTAACACCGAGAGCAACAAACAAAATATAAAAATGATATACATCGAGGAAAAACCAGATGAGCGTACGTCATCCGTATCAAACTCAAGTCGCGTTTGATCTCGGGCTCAAGATATGTATATACGACGACGACGATACACACACACACACACACTCGCATTTAGCGCACATCATTTTAATTTCACGTCGCCGGCGAAGCTTTGAATAAAATATTTGGACCCTTTTCCTCGCACACAAACACACACATGGATACTGTGTCTTGGTGCTCGACTTTCACGAAAGATGCGCGCAACGCGGCCTCTGGCCTTCTTTTCTTTCAACCCGTCTCTCTCTCTCTCTCTCTTCTTTCTTTCTGGCCTCTCTCTCCGCGCCTTCTTTTCGCGAGGAAAAGTGTACATACGCGCGCGCGCGCGTGTGTGTGTGTGTGTGTGTGTTTAGGTGTACGTAGGCGCGTGTGCACTATGCATGCATACATCATATTACTTTGCCGGGGCCGAAGTAAAAAGTTTTGCCGCTCATTTCCATGAAATATGCTGACCCCTATATGTGACACTTGGGACGATACCGTCGCGCTCCTACCACCCGGAGGTCTTCAAATATTTTAGTCGACGAACTTACATGCTTCATATATTTTCCAAGTTTTTCATCCTTTTAGTTTCTTTTTTTCTTTTTTCCTACGATGCAGCTCAGCTCGCAGATCTGAGGATTTATCGGAACACCGCGATCTGAAATGTAAAAGTGACAAGGTTCTGGCCGAGCGAACGAGTCATGCATGGATTTTCCTTTTCTTTTTAATTTCGGTAAATTTCTCAAATTTTCTTACATATATAAGGATGTTAGGGAGACTATTGCAGTCAACTTCGGACCGATTATCCGTTATATCGTATGAATTTCAATGATCACCATTACATATATATATATATAATAAAGCACCAAAATTTAATTCCAGGTACGTACCTCATCGTACATTTCCAAACAGAGAAAAAGAATCTTCCGATCGAATATATATACAATACATACACATCCCGCAAGCTTAAAGAATCTCGAAGTACATATAAAATAAACCATTCTCGCGTACATAAAAGATCCTCTCGACACCCAGCGGCAGCAGCAGTAGCAGGTATATATATAGCATCAGCAGCTGGCATATGATTAGTCCTGAGAGACTCTCCAGCCCAAGGATTGAATCAGCTCGTCGTCGTTGCCGGTGTTATACATAAGTACACAGGCTGGCACACACACACCCACACACCGACGCTACACAGGGAAGAAAAAAAAAGATAAAGAAGCAGCAGCGCCGCGCGATAGAGAGTAAGGAAGGAGAAATATATAAGGGTGAGATGGGTGGCAAGAGCTGGTAGGATGAGCCGTTTATCTCTGGCGTCGCTTTTCAGTTTTTCCTCGCCCTCGTCCCCCTCCCATCTCTCTGTGCATAGGTATACATATATATCTCCATCTTTCCGTTTTACCTTAACCGAGAAAATGCTTCTCTCCCTCTCATCTCGGGTTACTTTATCCCATCCTTTTGGGCGTCACCGTCACACACACAGCTCTTCTCTCTCTCCCACTCGCTATAGCTCCTTTACCACCTCCTCTCCATTGCTCCGCGAGCTGTACTACCTACCATCTTTTGCCTTCTCCCCTTCTTTCTGGAATAATAAGCTCTCTCTCTCTCTCTCTGTCGTCTTGGTCGGCGACCAGCCCCTTCCACGAGGGAGGATTTCTTTTCAACTTATTCAGTTCAACCTCCTTCATGAATATTTGCACGGCAGGTACCACGGGAAAAACTCTCGCTCCTCTACCTCGAGTCTTTCGTCGCTCTTGGCGTTATGCATTCGTTTTGTCAATTTATCCTTATTAATGCGCCGACGGACACGCGCCAGCTCCTTTAATATCTTACCGAGGACCGCCATAGTAAACGCATTCTTCCGACCTTCTGCACGTACTCACTACCTACGTGGATCATTCGTTTAGTTTTCTTTTCTGCTGCGCCGAATTTTCATTCGGCTCGGTCGGAACGAATTTTTTCCTTATACTCGCGACGGTACTTAAATACTTGTAGTTTGATTTGATCGCGAGTGAGAAATTTTTAACAAATGATCCAATAATGATTACACTGTGTGATTAAGACAAAAATAAATATTCAAGGCTTTGGGCGGCTCAATATCAGCAGGGCCTGCCAATATAGAAAAGCTTGAATACGTAATCGGAAAATCCGAAAGGTTAACGTAAAGTATTTTTCTATATTATTTTTCCAAATAAAATCTATGATTTCAATATGTGTAAGATTATTATTATTATTATTATTATTATTATTATTATTATTATTATTATTATTATTATGAGCAATGATTTAAAAAAAAAACTTTGTATCAACTTGAGGTTACATGTTATCTGCTTACTACTCGTGGTCTATACATATATGTATGTATAACGTATGTTTCGTACAGCTCTCATTCTCAGATTAGATTACAGTGGTACTTAAAGCATTTGGCAATCAAAGTAATTTCGTTGAATGAGATCATTTTATGGAAAATTCGTCGATGCTATATTCGTTAGAATTACCCATTGTTGTTTTCTCAAAAAAAAATCTTGAATATGTAAATTTTATTTATTCCAGGTAATAAAAGGAAACGATATCCAAAATGTTAACAGTTCCATGTACGTATCATTAACGCGAAAAAATGTCAGTAGGTATTTCTTTATCGGCGCGGTATCATCTCATTTATTGTGAAAATTGAATTTTAAGCCGTGAAAAATAGAACTTCAAATTCTATATATAGCAATTTACAGGTGTATTAATTAATAGCAAATTTTACCATTGCACTAGTATAAATTTATTTTATGGGGTATGGGTTATACAATTTAAATAGGACGATTAGTGCGGCTTCAAGGAATTCCTGCTGCAGTCTGTTCAACGCGCAATTTGCCATTTTGCACTCATTCCCAACTGAAATAATGAATAAGTCATCGTTATATATGCATATTTTAAACTGTTCTTGTTACTAAAGTAAAAAAAGAAAACATTGCTTTTACCTTCGGTTGTGCAGTTCCACATATACACATCAAACTTCCTTTTTATCTCTTCCGAGTTCGTTCTGTTTATTCTATTGAAGATGAACATCTCTGCATTGTAAGATCCATCTTGATTTACCTTTAACATTTGTAAAAGAGTCATTGCATGCAAGTATTATACGTGTTATCCCGTGGATATACAAATAAACTATAACAAACGACACAGACCATTCCTGCTTTTTTGAACGCACAGGACACAACACAGCCTCGCTCATCTTTGGTAGGAAGTCCTGGTGTTCCAGACGTCGATATGTTAGGATTACCAAAGATTGAATCTATAATAAACAATGCAGTACTTACTATAATTGAATAAGGAAATAATTATAAGTCTGCAAATTATCAAATACCTGATGTATTAAGCCCTTTCTCGACGGCGCACTGATTATAGTAGATCTCCAGTTTTTTAGGATTAATCATTCCAGTAGCGGCGCAATTCTGACGTTAAGTAAATTAAAACAGATAACTTTGGAAATAATAATCTAATAAGAAGTAAGTATTATAATTGATTTAACAGATTATATTCAGTTTGCACAATTTTAACTTTTCCTTGATATTCTTTTTTTTTTCGTACGTTTAGGTATAGTTTTCTGTACGATTTTGTACGTTTCCGTATGTTATCCCATACTTTGCTCTTCGTTTTCACCTTCATCCTTGTCGATTCCGATATACAGGATATTAAAATAATTTATTAAAGATAGAGTAACATACGGAAACGTACAGAAATACACTCAATTGTACAAATATATGTCCAACTGAACTGTCCGGAAAGCTACGCTTCTGTACGTTTCTGTACGTTTATACATTACACGTTTCTGTACATTTTCCATTTTCATTACAGTTTCAAAATAGAATTGTATAATCAAATCTTAAATAATTCATTTTCGTACCGCACACGCTACGAGTACACAGATGATCGACAGTACGCAGAAAATTTTCATTTTGCGTATAAAAATAGAGAAAGCTCACGCGATGATGCACTTAAGCACAAAACAGACTGAATAAGGAAGTACAATTTCATGTGTATAAAATAACAGCCGGAATTATCTGAAGTTCCATTGCAATTAATTGTGTGTGTTAAGATAAATGTCGAGAACCTTTAACCTCGGCGTTTAACTTCTATAGCTTTTATTTTCTCCACCTTCACAATTATTATTTAAATAAGTACGAGTTGCGAATATTCGTAATTATAGATTTTCAATAATACATTATGTTAATCTCAAATAAATGTAAAATAACAATCGCAAATTACAAAAGAGAAATAATAACAACGCAAATCACATGCAGTATGTAATATATCATCAACAGTATGTATGTAACATTACATGATCTCAAGCTAAAGAAAGAGTAAAAACTCGATCCAACAGTATTTTTTTAATTCTATTTGCAACGACTAAACATAAAAATCACGGGGCTGCTTATTGATACAAATAGCCAATTTACAAATGTCATCGCCAACTGAAAAATAAATAAGTCGAAAGATAATTAAATATAAAACTAGAAAACTACATTAAAATTGAAACGTTTTATTATAAATATCTTTAGACTTCAACGGGCCAAGAAAATGCTAATTGCAGCTCCCAGATTACAAAATCAACGAAATTCTTTGTTCACCAAGCTATAAATTTCATAGTCTTACCTTCGTTCTTGCATTTCTTCATCGTATCATCAAATTTTTTTTTCATCTCTAATCTCATTTCAGGTGTCCGTGCATCAGAGAATATAATATCTTCATCGTAAGTGCCATCCTGCTTCATCTTTCAAAATTGTAAAGAATTATAACAAAAATTAAAATAAACTTTTAATTGCGATTTAAATGTATAAGCACAAATAGGTAAGTACAACTGTCGGAAAAATTGGAAACTATTTTGTATCTAGAATATGGCCATGCATCATATAAAATACTCAGAAAATTGTCTTGTTTTCTCGTAAAAATGTAATATTGTTTCTAGTTTAATTTTAAAAAACGAACATTAAAGTTATCAAGAAAAAGCTTCAGCTTTTTCAATTTTACCATAGACAAATAGTTTTCGTATTTGTCAAAAGTGATAATTAGAATAAATTAATAGATTTCTTCTTGTATTTTTAATTACCTATATGTATACTTTGAAAAGAAAGATCACTTTATTCTGTCTCTTTCATATTTCTTATTAAGACTCTGCTTATTTTTATTTTTACTCCTATTGGCAGCATCTCTGAATCAGTAGACATTTTTACTACATTTAATTTGGCTCTAAACTAGTTTCGTGTAAATAAAAAAGTCAAACTTCCACGAAATTACCTACATGTACAGAATATTTATTACCAGTCCTATTTTTTTGCTCAAACACGCTAAATAACAACCTTCCTCTTCCTCGGTAGGCCTCCTTAGATCTTTCTTTCCATTACCTATCAGATCTACAAGAAATAGTAAAAACATTGTTTATTAAATATATACTCTCTTATATGTTCAAGAAATGGAAAAACTCTTTCACCACAATAAAATGAGATAGTGTTTGAAATAGTAATTTTATAGAAAAATTACTGTTTAGATATTTTAAAATTCAATAATAACAATCAATAATTTTTCTACAAATAAACTGTACTGTTTTACCATAATTTACCTGGGTCAAGACCGGTTTCTATAATACACTCTTTCATATATTTTCCTATTTCTTCTGGAGATTGAATTAGAGACTGCTAAAAAACACAATATTACAACACGTCAATGTGTGATAATCAAACTCTTTCAGCAATAAATTAAATTAATTAAATTAAAATTAATAATATAATGCTTTTCATTTTCTTTGAGTCAATGTAACTAACCTCTAACATTGTTCACTCAACTGCTCAGAATATCCTAATTGCTATATTTATGCTATAGTCATTACTATTACCTAAGAAATGGTTATAATAATTAATGATTATGCATAGTATTATAATAACGTAGTAGTAGGTAAGTAGATATAACAATAAGCTGAAGTTTTTGAAATTGTCAAGAATACACGAAACAAACTCATCAAGAACTAAAGAATATTCACATTTATATCGACTGAATATTATATTTATGATCAGTTTATCTAGAGTTGCGAAATCCCCTCGAAGTATTAAGCTTATATTCGCGCGCGCGCGTGTGTGTGTGTATGATAACGTATAAGTAAATTGATAACTTTCTATAACCACAATTAAGAAGTGATCGAAAAACATTATGCATGCAAATTATTTGTTAGTTTCTAATCAATTCTCACAAATAGTTAAGTATATAATAATATTAAAAATGAAAATCATATTTTCATTAGTATAATTCAAATAAATATAGATTATTTACTAGAACCTGTACATAAATATTTATTCAATTGTGTAATGAAGATTTGAAAACAGTAAATAACATTACATATAGTATTTTAAATCAATTTCATGAATATTGATAGATTTATATATTTTTATGCTTTTTTAATATCTCGATTAACTGATTTTCATGTAATCAACTATGGACGATTAACGCGAAAATTGTAAATATTAAAGGTTATGAGCAATTTAAAATAAAGCTACATTTTAGAAGTTAAAATTTAGGGTTTATTTCAATTGTAAAATATGCGTCCAAAATTAACTCAATGTTCGATTGCTATGTAAAATAACTTCTGAAAGAAAAGTGCCAATAACTCGCATTTGTACTTAGCAACATTCACTACGATATAGGTATGCTGGCCTTGCTGTAAAAGTTTTGAGTCAACCGCGATTCATTAAATGAATCTTAAGTCGGGCCCCAAGGCCCATTTGGCTAAACTCTGAGACACGCATCTCATATTTTTGCGGTCTAAGTACGTTAACGTAAATAATTCAATCTGTGATCCACCATGTAAAAGCACAAGGTTTAAGTATAAAATTATTCCTATAAAATTTCACATTTACACAACTTCCCCTGACTTAAAGTTGAAAGAAAAAAGTATGCTCGCAAGATAGAATTCCTTCTTTAGCCTGAAAAATTAAGATAGAACCTTGTAGACCTGAAAACTTGAGATACAATCTTTTTCAAAATAAAATTCGAGATAGAACTTCTTCCCAATGAGCCGACTGTATAATAAAAGAGAAAAAAAAGGTTGAAAGTGGACATAGTGTTATAGGTACGTCAGAGATCATTTCGCACATGTTACAGATTTGTTCAGTTTATGGCCTCTTTAATAAACACGAATTTAAATCAAATCAGTTTTTCACGCAGGCTTTCTATTGCGACTTATTATAAATTGTACACATTACTCGAGATAATTTAGCGAATTAGGTATACATATATAGTTTGTCATCGCGATTAAAATAATTTTAAACGCCCTTCTTCCACATGCTCCCGCGCAGCTCAAGATAAACTCAGATTATCGAGCCCGAGCTGCTCTCCTTTCACGTCCTGGCTTCCGCATATATATATATACAGGCCGCACTATATATGCCAGTTGCAAAAGCGCTCCATTTAATTCGTTCGAAAAAATCCTACTCCCGCACATTGTCGTCCTCTATTCTCCTCTTCCCACCCCCCCTTTTTTACCGGCGTCTCTCTCCCTCTTCTTGACTTCAATCACCAGGCAAAGAACACACACCGAACTCTGCGCCACTGTGTGCACTTGAATAGCAAAAAACGGAGAGAGAGAGGAGAGAGCAATCTCGCGCTGGTTGATTTGATTCTTTGTGGCAGCGGGAGCAATAGCAGATCGAGTCACCCAAAAGACTCTTCCGGATTATCCTCTCTCTCTCTCTCTCTTCCACTCACTCGCTCTGCGATCTCTCCTTGATTTGAGAGAGGAGGCAAATCTCGAGCCGATTGCAATCGCCATTCATGGCATTTGTGCGTGAATCATTATAAAGCCATCGTTGGGCGGTACCCAATTTCCTTTCTCTATTATACGCGAGACTTCTTCCCTTTCTCTCTCTCTTTACTTTTCATATTATGCTCGCGGGACTTTATATATTACGCGAGGAGTAGGAGAGATGCGTTTTATATAAATAGAAGAAGATGTAGAGCGCGAGGGGACACTTAATTAGGCGAAATTCCCCGCAAGAGGTTTAATCGGTGAATTTTATATAGGTGCAGAACGGGGATCTGATGCGTGCAGGGAGTTTTCCCTCCAATTTTCCCTTTTTTTCCACTTTTATCAAGCACTTGAAATATATTTGTGGCACTATAGGTTTTTCAACCAGTTATTGTTGAAATAAGCCTCCTGAATCTTCATTTAAAAAGTACCTATTATTCAATTTGAAACGCGTAAAAAAAACTCAAAAATTTACATCTAGAGGAATGCATTCATTTAAATGAAGAGAAATTTAATTCTTAACCTAAAGGAACACTGAAAAAATCAGCGCTCAAAAAAATTAACGAATTCGCTATTACGTACTACTTACACTAAGGGTGGAAAACTTAGTAAAACTAGACTACCATTGAGACTAGTTTATCTCCGTAAGTACACATACCTATCTATATATGGTTCCAAAATGCATCACCGATTGGTGTAATTTCACCACCGCATTATACGTTGCTATAAGTTACCTCGCATAACACATACATAAATTATACGGAAGTAGATGAATGCCGAGAATGGCAAGACGCCAAATACAATCGAAACATTATAATCTTACAATATTGATTTAATTTTATATGCTTACTAAAATTGATAAACATATATTAATAATAATTAATAGTGGTAACATAGAAAAACCGATCCAAGTTATATGTATTACGTATTTTATTCATGTATGTTTAAGGAACAAAGAATATTAGAAATTTCGCAAAAATAAGTTATCTATGAATGGTTAAAATTAAAGCAATAATTTATTTGTTTGCTGATTATCGCGTCATTGCCGAGGTCACTGCAATAATTATTACAAACATCTGGTTTACGATGGATTTTGATTTTTTTTTTTATTACCGAGAATTCGATCATTTTTAGGCATACTATTTATATTTATTTGCATTTATTTCTGCAAACATCTGCAAAATCATTTTATTAAATAGATTAGACATCATCTTTTAAGGGATAAACATTTTATTTGTTGACACATATTTTACTCTAATAAGACCATTTCTCTTAATGTAAAATAACGTTTATTACTTTGTTCGCATTACTTAACTAAAGCTTTACAAAAAATCATTAAATGATATGAAGAGAAAAAATTTTTTTATGTACTAAAAATCCACTTTTATACAAATCTTAAAAATAGACCATGACAAAAATAAAATTGACTCTCGAATTTTGCTATTGATATTAATTAACAGATTCAAAATATTGTTTACTCTCCTTTAGATTGGGCTTAATAGTTTTTGATTCTGGCTGCCAATTTGCTGGACAGACTTCGCCGTGTTTTTCTACAAATTGGAAAGCTTTGATGAGCCTTAAAGTCTCATCAACACTCCTGCCAACTGGCAGATCGTTTACAGTGATTTGACGTAAAAGTCCATCTTTATCAATAATAAAAAGACCTCGCAATGCAATACCCTCGTCCTCGATAAGAACGTTGTACGCAGTTGAAATCTTTCTGCTCAAGTCACTGAGTAAAGGATAACCCAAATCTCCACCTAAACCACCTTCCTTTCTAGGTGTGTTGATCCATGCTAAGTGACTGAAGTGAGAATCAGTTGAAACACCTACTACTTGAGTATTTAAAGCTTCGAAATCTTTGACTTTTTCACTAAATGCAATCAACTCCGTAGGACAAACAAAAGTGCTGAAAATAAAATGCAATTATTTATTACTTCTGCACATAGTCTTCCAGCACTGACAAAAAGCATATGAATTGAAATACTTACAAATCTAGAGGATAGAAAAACAACACCACATATTTTCCCTTGTAATCGCTTAATTTGATGTCTTTGAAATCTCCCTTGACAACTGCAGTACCTGCAAACGCAGGTGCTGGCTTGGAAATTTGCAAACTGGATAAGAGCCTTGAATTTCCAGAAAAGAATCTAATATTTCCATTTAATTGGAATCTGTTTACTTTTGTTACAGTTGATGAAACTGTAGTAACCTACAAGGAAATATACATCACTCTTTATAAATTCTAACCTTTCATTATTTCAAAATGAAAACATACAGATTATCTTAATATTCACAAAAAAACAATGTATTACTTGATTATTAACATATAAATATCTTACCAACTTTTTGGCTTGTGGGATTAAGTTAATTAACAATCGTGACATGGTGTAAAAAAAATTGGCAATCACGATTATTCTCTTTGTCACAAATGAAAATGCCGATTACTGAATGTTACTACATGCGACTCATGCGAGGTTATGTAATGTAATTCTTGCACAGGTTTACATTATCACACTGATATATCATCTCTATATACACGCGACTAAATATTAGCTGATACATAGGTACCTACTTGCAATTTACAAAATATGCATGTTCTTCAATTTTAAATGAAAAATTATGTTTTTTTTTTTTTTTTAAAGCACTATACCTAGACATTATTATACGTAATAAAGAAAAAGAAATTTTCGCTTTTTTAAAAGTAAAAAATATTGATAATATAAATAATGCAAATAAGAGCAAAAAATAATAAGCAGTTTTTAATCAATATATTTTATTTAATATTTTATTCGAACAACAATAGTATTAGTCTCGCTTTTCAGATTAAAAAAAAACATGTAAATTTATATAATATATATTTATTTATTATAGTAATAGTTTTATTTACTCATCTTTCAAGTTTAATTTGTGTCACATTCAATTCCCTAATTTACTGTCAAATTATTAGATTTTTTTATTACTTACAAGAAATACTTTACCTTCTTCGTAAATCGTTTTATATTACAAACCATTTTTTAAAAAGGAAAATAACTCTTGTATAGTCCGTATATTTACAAAATTATTCGCAATTTACTAGAAATTAGAACGAGATGATTAAATCAAACATTGTATCGCACGTAATTAACGCAATCTTATTCAAAGATTTTGTTTCTTAATTTACATTTTTACATGATGATTGGTGGACAAAATCCTTAAGACAAACTATCAGTATTTTTTGCGAGAAAAAATTATATATAATTATGTATACAAATCACATATTATTTTTAAAAATTTATTGATAATTGATTCATTTGTTATCTACATCAATTTTCAATAAATTTTAAAAAAAATTTGGCAAATTTCAATAAGTTTATGAATTTATTGCAGATGCATTTACATAGCTATGTGCAATCATGAATGTTTATATCATTAAATATATACAAATATATATGATTATGCATGGCTACTCACTTGTCATATAAATGTATAAAATCTATATATAATAGTATATAATTTTTTCCCAGGCTCTGATTCTTTGATTAATTCCAAGAATCCGTAAAGAACTGATAAAGATATAAAAAACAAAACAAAAGATGAAATGGGATAGGTCTATTTCGCTGGAACGTCTGGTGGATTCGTAACCACACTGGCAGACTCTTCGTTTACAATACGTCGGTTTTTCTTAATACGCTTCCACTCTCCATTTGTATAGTTCATTTGGAAGTGCGTCTCCACTTGCATTAGTACTGTTGTACCATCTGGTTGTGTAACTTCTTCTACATTTTCGGAAAGCATTACTGTTACAATATTGCCTAACTTTGGGCAAGGATTATCTGTAAATTAAAAAAAAAATGTTTAAGTTGAAAAGAATCCTAAGCAATTGTTTTGTCAATAAAGAGTATTAAAAACCTACCCCTTGAACCAGCCATAAAACCTAAAATAAGGGCCTTCTCTGGCCTAGTAACTTTGTTAGCAGTTCTAAACATTTCTTGAGCTTCCAACATTTGTTCTCTCTAAAAAATATAAAATTTAATTGTATGGCATAAGTAAAATAAATTTTTTATCGATTTTCTAAAGGTTTTTAAGATTAAAAATAACGCTTACTGTAAGGGATAATCCTTTCCTTGTATTTGCTGTATTTGCTTGCTGTTGAGTGTTTGATGAAATACGAATTTGTGTGACTGTCTGTGTTGGCCTGATAGTTTGAACTGTGACAGGTGGAGTTTCGAGTGGCACAATAACAGGTTGCGTCGTAATAACAATTGCGGTCGGTGTGGTTGGTGTTAGAGCTAATAGAAAAAACAATATTGCCATAAACATTTTCAATTTTCAATTAATAATGTGGTTTCTTAGAGCCGCTATAAAAATAACAAAATTGCCAGATCAAAATGGAAAGTAGAATGCAGAGATATGCATCAGAGTACTGCTTTCCCTTAGGCACTCATAAAATATTCCAATATTTTTTAAAATTTAAATGAATACAATCAGAATTCGAAAAGAAAAATTGAAACGAAAAAATACTCACGAGGTCGTTGAGTAGGTGTGACCACAGCAACTGGTACAGCTGTACTGATCGGCGTGCTGTAAGGTTGGGGTAACGCAGTGGCCGGAGCCGCCGAAGCTGGAGTCGCGGGTGTAGTGATAGGTGCCAGACCTTGGGCGTACTCGGGTGTAGTCGAGGCCTCGGTTGTAGGTGTCGTAGGTGTCGTCGGCGTCGTCGACGCGACTTTGGCTTCTTCGACCTTCTTCTGTTGTTCCTCCATCTCCAGTAGACGCTTACGCCGCTTGGCTTGTACGTAACCAAGTGGCTGCTCGTTTATATCCAGTAGCTTGATACCGCCGTCTTTGCGTATTCTGCTCGTAATAGGTGTACGATTTGTCATTGGGGACGTCGTCAAGGCTGGCGAACGGAAGCCTGAGGTTGGCACACGACTTGGAATTCCTTTCAAAGGCGCTAAAATCATAAGATGCATATGAGTTTTTCTTTAAAAAAATAGTTTGTTAAAGAAATGTATTTTAAAATATATGTATTTTAACTCTATTATACAGATATATACCTTTATGTATTTAATTTCAAATTGATCTTTGTATAATTTTGAATGGTTAATTTTGCAGGATACCACATGACAAGTAGTAAATGCGATTGTAAATAGTTCAATCTTATCATCTGAAGTTTTTGCTTCTTTCATATTGACATTTATGTAAGGTATAAATATAGACATTGCAAAACAAATTCTCATGCTAATACTTTTTACGTTTTTTATTGTCGTAAGTGATGCAAATTTCATTTATAATCATAGTAAGGTGTAGATTTATCTATCCTTAAAATGATTTCTTTTGAATTCTTTAATAGAGGATAAAAAAAATTCTTTTTAATATAATTTTTATGGAACAATTGTAAGGAAATCCATTCATCCATTGTGTTAAACAATTTTTTTTAAATAAATTAGTAAGTAGATATTTTTAATACTTGTGTCAGTCATTTTTCTTGGCATTCCTCTACTTCTAACAGGTACTGTTGGTGCGGTGCTCTTTTTCATATTATTTGCAGCATCTAAACTTTTTTGATGCAGTTCAGACCTAAGTGCTGCACTTTTTGGTTTTCTCTTTAATGTGAAATGTTTTGTGGGTGATGGCAACTGACCCGTAACTGAAGTCAGAGCATTTTTATTTAAGTAATGACACTCGAGAGGTAACATTGCTGAATCATTTTGTTTTTTTAGCAACTTCCGTAAATCATTCACAAGATCGCCAAAAATTGGACGATGTTCATCAAGATCCGAAATATCTGTGTTTAGAGAACCAGTAGATGGAAAAGTTTTCATCGCTTCGGATAACATTGAAACCCATAATTCACTGTCCAAAGAGGCTACCTCAATGATTTCTTCCAGTTCCACTCTCCACTAAAAACAATATTATTTTTTAAATCTTTAAAAAGGTACAATAAAAATACAACTATCAATAACTTATAATCATTATTAATGAATATAATAAAAATAAATATTTTTTCAATTTTTTTATCTTGGAAAATCACTTATGCCATAAGGATAGCTAATCTTAGGAATCACATACACTCATCAGTTACTGGAAAAGAACAGTGTTATTTGACAACCTATAATTATTGATTCACAACTTAAGTATTAAAAAAAAAGAGCATATAAGTTTAATTATGACAATAATAAAATAATTTTTTAAGAATAATTTCAAATAATAATTTTGCTAAAAATTTCATGAAAAAATATTGAAATTTTATAACTTGGAAGACACCAAAACTCATGACACTAGGAATTTCAAAGCACTAAAACAAACAATTATAGCGTTAAATAATCAGTAAATTACATATAATCCCAGAACCAAACTACCAAGTAGCTCACTATACACTCATTATATAGGCACACTCTACTATACGTTCGAAGAACATTGAGCGCGCGCAACAATCAAAAGCCGCTGATATCTCTGCGCGCGCGTTATATTTATTTTTCCAAGCGCACGACGAATCCTCCGCAAAAACCCCCAGTATATAACCTCCAAAGCAACGCGATCCTCACAATCATTCAACATTTCGCGCCAGGATTTTCACAACACGCACTGATGATAAACGCGTCTCCAGAAAAGGCAAATAAACGAGTTTCAATGACGTTTTCCCGGCGCTGCTCAAGTCGTGTATAGGGGAAGCCCACCTCCTCAATATTTCTCCTCGGTATATGGAAGAACGATAGCAGCAGCTTGAGCTTGACTTGGGTCTGCAGGTCCGGGAAGCAGTCCTTGATGTTGCGCAGCACCTCGGCGTTCAGCTGGGAGCAGATCGAGCTGCCGGTCCAGCTGTCGTTCGACGTACCGAGCTTGTTATGGAGCCACAGCGAAGTGTCGCTGTCCCTTACGTTCGCCATGTTGCCCGCGGCCTGCATGTGTCGGGTCGGGAGTCCGAGACGCGACTTGTGAGAGTTGTAACAAGCTGCGGGCCCGCGAGTCGCAACCCACGGCTGCCGCGAGTTTTACTTCGCAGCTATATATATATATATATATATATATATTGACCAGCTGCGGATGGTAGCGTGACTGTCAGTGTTGTCAGCGAGCCGGGGCTGATGCTGACACGGTCAATAACGTAATTATAGGACTGTCATAATTATATTCAAAATCATTAATATATCATTAATTATATCATATTATTACATATTTAAATACGAATATGGGACTGGTCGCAAATCGGGCATTACAACAGAAATGGACGCTGCTAAACCCTATACTCAGACATCATCTATAGCAAGTATATTATTATATTATTAAAATAAAATAAATTCAAACTTAAAATAAAAAAATTTCGATATTAATGAAATAATTAACAAATTATTCTTTCATTTTATCAGTACCAAAAAATTAAGAGTATAATATTGATTTTTAAAGCTAGATAGCTTATATTCCTGTTATAAATATAAATACTTGAGTGTAAAAAATAAATGAAAAAAATAGTGTAAGCTTTTCGTCACTCTGCGACAACGACGAAATGACAGTGCGACAGCAGACAGCCCGACAGCCAACAAGTCAGTTAGTAAGTATACACGTCACTTAGTTGTTAGTGCGGTTGTAGCACTCGAGCCGAAAGGTTGTTTTACATTATCTTTTTGCCTAGGTACATTATTAATAGAGAAATACTTACCACATTGAATCTATACATATATTTATTGGCATTTATCATTGTCTTTCCCAATGTACTAGTATCATTTAGACTTTGCTTTCAGAGAAACACAGTACAGTATATTTCGTTAACAAAATGTACCATCTACGAATTTATTTAAGGGCAGAATTATAGGTACTTAAATCTTGATAAGTTGTGTTGAATTATGGCAAAATGAAATAACGTAAATTGTTAAGTTTTAAATTCTTCAATAGTGTTGCATAATTGCATGTGAACTTATTAATTAAAAATTTTTATTAATTTTAACAAGTTTGTGTTCAGTAACAATAGTTACTTACTCTATTCTAAATGACAACTGTATAAAATCTTAAAAATCTAGTTATAATCGGGTTGGTTAGAGCTTGATAAAAATTATTTAGAATCTAGACTTGATGTCAAAAGTGAAAAGAATTGTTTTAAAGTAAAATAAAATGCCCACAAGGGCAGAACGATCAAATTCAATGCTTTTTCAAGATACCCAACGAAGCTGGACTGACGATTTGCCTGTTTGCAAACAATCTGGTAATTTTTACCTAAATAAATAACTTACCTAATTATAAATCTTTTTCTCCAATGTTTAACAATCTAGTATTGTAGGTGTTGGTTTTTCTACTAATCAAATATACAGAGAAGATGGATATCGACAAGAGGAACATCCATTTGAAGACCGCAGTTTTCACTGTAAACACGATGATTCAACATTTCTCTACGCTGTTTTTGATGGACATGAAGGTACAAAAGCTGCTACCTTTGCTATGCAACGAATGGCTGCAGAGATTCTTTTGGGTCAATTAAATAGTAAAACAACTGATGAGGAAGTGAAAGAAGTTTTAAGGTATTACTGATTTCCAATGGTAGATATTTTTACATTATCAAAGATAATTCTATAGTAATAAATGA
This sequence comes from Megastigmus stigmatizans, assembly GCA_900490015.1. NCBI lineage: Eukaryota > Metazoa > Arthropoda > Insecta > Hymenoptera > Megastigmidae > Megastigmus > Megastigmus stigmatizans. Next base: position 20,028 of record UELV01085878.1, on the reverse strand, counting down.
TTTTATTTATTATTTTTTCTGTAGACAAGCATTCATAGCTGTAGAACGTGGATATACAGATTCAATAGGAGATTTGTTAGCAGAGCGTATGAGTCTTCAATTTGATATTCCAGATAATTTAAATTCATATGAAGCTTATCAAAAATTTCCTCATATTGTGAGTTGCAGCAAAATACTTTTTTTTTTTACAAATATATAATAATTTTATAATTTTAAAATATCTTTATAGGTTGATAAATTAAATGCACTAAATTGTGAATTGTCAGCTGGAACTAGTGCTGTAGTTGCCTTAATTTATGGTGGCAAATTATACGTGGCTAATGTTGGTGACAGTAGAGCTTTGTTGTGTAAAACAGATAGTAATCAAGTTTTGAGGGTTGTCCAATTGAGTGTTGATCATGATCTAAGAAATGAAGATGAACTACTTCGATTATCTCAACTTGGACTTGATCTTAAGTCAATTAGACAAGGTAATAAAACTAAATTATTACAGTAAAAAAGAAATTCGATGTAAAATATTTTATATTTCAGGGTCTCATTTAGGTAATCAAGAAAATACACGGTGTTTAGGTAACTATTTAGTAAAAGGAGGATACAGGGAATTTGAGGAACTATCTTCTGCTACCGCTGAACCAATTATATCAGAGCCAGAAATTCATGGTGGTATTGAACTTGATGAATCATGCAGATTTTTGCTACTTATGTCTCGAGGTCTGTACAAATCTTTAGAAGAAGCCACTGGCACTGAGCAAGTTAATAAAGAATTAGCTATGATGGCTGTTGAACAGGTACCAATAAGTTAACTTAGATATTTAATAACATTAAACTGAATTACTAGCTATGTGATTAACCATATACTTTAATTGAAATTTATAGTTCAGGATACAATCAACTTTAACAGGAGTGGCTCAGGCAGTAGTTGATAAAATTGTGCGAATTCACCACGACGTGAACATGAGTAATTCACAAAACACTTTAACAAATGGTAAACGTGATGACATAACACTCCTTGTGCGCAATTTTAACTTTTCTTTACCTAATGCTCTTAAGAGCCCCACAGCACCATCGATGCACTTCAATCTTCTACTGCCAATGGCGAATCCAAATTATTGCATTGCTGCGAACGATGATAATTATGATACAAGAGAAGAAGGTGCTACATCGACAACTGATGAAGCATCGACCGAAACATTCGATGAGGCAAGATCGGCGGAAAATAGAAATGCGAGAATCAAAGCATATGTTGATTTTTCTGAGTATTATATTAATATTGAGAAAAGGAGAAAAGAAGGTACTTTACCTAAGGGTTTTAATTATTAATTTTTAATTTTAGTTAGAAGAAATTATTAGGTACATAAGGCACACATATTTTATTATTTTAAATATTAAATTATAATTTATACAGTCACGTCATGCGTAACGTGTTTTATGAAATTACTAATTGTTTTTAAGAACAACTTTACGGTCATTGAAAATTAGAACTTGATTTTATGTAAATGAATAATCTTTTGATTAAACTTTTTTAATAATGATTTATAGCAAATTTTACAACAGAAAGAAAGTAAAACATAAATTATTTATAATTTTTTGCTATTTATGGCAGTATGTGTTTAGATACTTATTTTAATATAAAAAAAGATTTTATATCAACTTAATTACTGTTTCAAGTGAATAAGCATTTTATTATTGTTACTTATTACCTACCTATTTGTAAATTGAAAAAGTACTTAGATATCATTACTTATATAAAATAGAAGTGTATACACTTTGCCTATACTTTTAATACACAATCAAAACATCTAAGTACTTTTTGAATCTCAAGAAAATTACTATAGTGTGCAGTTTTTATAAAATATAAATAATTTGTATACAGAGTGCATGATAATATTTAACCTACTTTACACCAGTGAGTAAAAGAATTGTACATTAATGCGAGTTCAATTTTCACACATTTTATTGTAAATATTTATTTTATTGTACTTTTAAAAATATATATGTACTATAAAATGAAAAATTGCATGTGTAAATTTTTTTGTAAATGGACTAAAAATCACAATTCGGACTTCGAATTAGGACGTAATATTTTCAATAACAAAATTACTTAAAATATTGTACTTATTGAGATTTCGTTATCAATTTAAAGTACAGGGATACTTCTACTTTTACTTAATCTATAAATATTTCGTTGGCATCCTCTTTAATCGATCAAATGCGGCCTTTTCAAGACATTCCCTATGATCTGGATGTGCGATTTGAATGAGTTCGTATGCCCTTTGCCTAAGTGTTTTTCCAAATAAATTTGCAATGCCATGTTCAGTCACGACATAATGAGCATCTGCTCTTGTTGTTACAACACCTCCACCTATGAAAAATTAAACATAAAAAATGAATGCAGTATTAAATTTTCATTACCTATTGATAAATAACATTCTTTACTAAATGTTTTAGGCACTTTAATAGTTTGCATGTAATTTAAATAAAAGCACAAATAATGACTCAATATTTAATATCAATATTAAATAAAACATGTATTACATCAATTGCCATTTACATTAAAACAAAAATAGTCATTTCAAAGATAAATACCTATTTTAAGGACTGGTTGAATTCTGCTTTCTCCTTTACTGGTAACAGAAGGAAATGCGATGATAGCTCTTCCTTTGCCATCAGCTGACATACAAGCACCACGGATGAAATCTAATTGCCCACCAACTCCATTGTAAAATTTTGTCCCAAGACTGTCTGAGCAAACTTGACCAGTTATATCCATTTCAATGCAGGAATTTATTGCTGTCATTTTATGTTGATCTGCTATTATCCTTGGATCATTTGTATAGTTCATAGCCATCATGACTTGAAAATTAAATATAAAATATATTAAATTGTAACGCAACGTATATATGTGTCAAAAACATGCAGTGTTAAAAAATGTTTAAAAGAAAATTGATTTTAAAAATTTATAATCTTTAAAAATAGAAACTTACATATAAAAGGGTTGTTATGTATGAAATCATAGAGTTTCTTTGTGCCCAGCGCCATACTGCTAACTAAACGTCCCTTGTGTGTGGTTTTCATTTTATTTGTGATAGCTCCTTTTTCCACGAGATCTACCATTCCATCGCCGAAAGTTTCAGTGTGAATACCAAGATCTTTATGGTTGCTAAGTCCACACATAATGGCATCAGGAATGTTTCCAATTCCAAGCTGAATTGTTGCACCATCATCAACCAACTGAGTTGAAATGATTTTTCCTATATCTAATTCAATCTGATTTGGTGCACTTCCTGCTACGCATGGTAATGGACAATCATGTTTTACTGCCCAGTCAAAGTGACTAGAATGAATAACAGCATCACCGAATGTTCGTGGCATGTGTTCATTCACTTGTGCTAAAAGAAATTAGTTGGATATACAATATACAGAAATAATAATGCAATAGTATATTACAGACCAAGGAAAGTGAAATAAGAATGCTCGCCTTGGGTCCGGCATTCTCTTTAACTTCCCATGGCGTGTACACTATATTTCTGCCTAGCAGAATAGCCACTGTCTCAAACCGATCCCGGTCGGGAAAGTGATAATTAGTTCAAAATTTACCAATTATGACTTTTGAGCAACAAATAGCAGCTCTTGCACAATCAACACTGGCACCCAGAGAGCAGAAACCTTTGGCATCTGGTGCACTTACATGGATCAGAGCAATATCGGGCTCAAAGTGTTTTTTGTAAAAGAAATTGGGTGTACAGTGATTGAAACAAGGTATGTAATCTGCTCTCCCTTCATTGACTGCTTCACGCATATTTGCCCCAATATAAAAACTGGCTGACCTGAAGTTTTCTATAAGAAATGTTTCACAGTTTTTATTATAAAAGTACTATGTTATATTAATTCCACGATCAGAAATTAAATTACTTTCAAATTCTGGATTACTAAAGGGAGCATCTCCTTCTAATGCCATATGAACTAGTCTTACATCACGAAGATTTGTGCAGATGCCATGTTCTGTCATCGCTCGCACAAGTTCCAAAGGTGTGGCTGCACCTCCGTGAATAAACACTAACTGCTCTGTATAATTAAAAATGATAATGGTACATCTATTCAGTAAGTCTAGATAAGTTTAGTTAGTTATTAGCTATATTAACATCTAAATAGCTAGATATATTGATTAAATAGATTTAGTAAATTTAAAATATTAAAAACAATAAAAAAAATGTCATAGGATGTCATATTTATTTAAGTTTATTATAGATCTGAAATAATTTCTTTAAGCTTTAAATACTAAAAACGTTATATATATATATATAGTTTTTATCAGCTTGGAAATCCACCTGGATCGACCTGAATTCCAGCTGGATTTGACTGAATTTCCAGGCTGGAATTTCAGGTGAATCTAGGTGAATTCAGGTGGATAACCAGAACCTGGATTGTTGATAACACCCAAACTGGAGAATTAAGTTTTTATATTCGAAAACAAAATCAATTTAAAAGCTTAGTCCGCAAACTTGAATTTTTAGTAATTATTTGCAAAAATCCTGGTCAATCCAGGTTGGATTCCAGTTGGATTTTTTTTAACAGAGTTATCACGCTACATCCATGCATGATTTGAGTTTAAATCATTTTTTGTTAATTGATAAGAAGCGCTAAAATCAGGTGAAAATTCATGCCAAAGAATATTCTTTCACTAAATAAACATCATAGTTTAAAATAAACCAATTATTTAAGCATAAACTATTATTTTATATCAAAATAAAAGGAAATCCATTAAAGAAAAATTTGGTAAGGCACGAAACTTTGTCATACTTAATTATTTAATTAATTAATTAAGCTTACCGGAACTGATGATCCTTACGGCGTCTTCGACGCAAACCCATTTTGGACATCTCTTCAGCGGCTGGAATGTCTCGCGCAAGTGCCTTCGGTCACAAAGATTAAAGGGCTTCAACGCACCGTACTTAAAAAATCTATTTGTCAGAGTTTTAAACATTTTTGTTCTGTTTCTTTGTCGCTTTTATTAAATCGGAAAATAATTTTGATTACGATGAATTTGATATTGACTTCAATGTTGCCATTCAATTTACACGGAGCCGAAATCTAATTTTGTTAGAAGTTGTCATATTTGCCGAAAAATTTATAGAGATAAGACATCATCTCTAAGACTAAAACGATTGTCACTTGATTTCATCAATTTGATTTTAGTTTGTTCTTATAACTAAGTTCAACTAGGGCCGTTATTCTCGAATCGCCTACATACCTGTACCTATATCCCCTATAATTTATTGCGAAATTTTGAAATTTTCATTTTATGTTTATTAAACTTTGGTACTTAATAATTGTATAAAGTATTTATTTCTTTAAACTGATCTATAAAACTAATATAGAAACTTATTGCGAAAAGAAATCTTTATATTCTGGTAAAAATACTGTACATAATCGTGATGTTTAAAAAAAAGTACTATACGGGTTGTAATGCCCTTTTTTTGCCTAATAGGCCAAAAGTACCACTTTTTCTCACGGAACCGGTTTGAGACAGTGGCACTTTCGTTCTTGCTAGGCAAAACATAAAGTATAAGTACACTACTCGGGAGGAAACTTGGACAGTCCAAATTTTTTCCTCCCTAGTGGCGTAATATACATGTATAACTTATTATTTTTTACACATTTCATGACAAGTAGAATCTGCATTAGGCGCCTACTAACTATCAATAACTATTATTGATGTAATTATTATACGAATTAGCTAAAATATGTAGCTAGAATAATCTATTAAAAATACTTAAGTATACATTCACAATAAATAGTCTTTTCATATATCATACATTTTTGTTGTAACTATAAACGTAAAAGTTTTCACACCCATTTATTAAATTAATTAGCAGTCTTTGTTATTCTGCGTCATTTTGACGGTAAAAACTTCAATTATCTCATAACACCGTAGAATCGTACATAGATGATTGATGAAATTACATGTAAATAATTGAATTGCAATATATAAAATGATTTTGTGTTGCCTAAATAATTTCATTTTTAAAACATTTTATGTATGCATTCTTATAAATTATTTTATTAAAATGAATTTTAAAATTACCGCATGTATATGTATTATACAAATTGTAGAATTGTAGCAAGAAATATTTTTTTTTTCAAAAAACGTGCCTTTATCAACTACAATAATTAAGTTAATTTTAAAATGCACTTTAGAAAGACTAAAATAGTTCATACAAATTTCTTTTTTCAATTTGTTAAAATACAACTGCAGTCAGTTGAAGTTCACGCGACTTTACCGCGTAATTTCATTAGCAATTAATTTTTTAGTATTTTACAAATCCAAATTATGGTCACTTACTTATAATTCTTTCTAATTCTTCATTTGAAAGCTTTTCAACTATATCATCTAATAAGTCGTACAAATATATGAAGAAATCAATCGCGCACAAAAGATTTTTGGTTTCATTTAATAAAAATAATCTAGTTAAACCTCTATCTGCATTTTCTTCTAATAATTTAAAATATGTAGGATACTTATTTATATTAACAAGTGCTTTGAACTCATCACAACCTACTTTTCTTATCGATTTAGTTAAATAATATTCATCTTTTGTTAGAAAATGTGCAAAGTTTACACCATTACATCTTGTCTCTTTTATTTCTAATAACTCTTTTAAACATACTGTGTAGTATAACTGAAATTCTGGAACCATCTGAATAAGTCTTTCATTTTGTTCACACACAAATAAGTTTTGCACCTTCAGTAATGCTATATTACTTATTATCAAATTGGCAATATTTTTGTTTTCTTGTGCATAATTCAAAGCTGGAAACTCATGATTATCACAACAAATATTAACATCAATACCAATTTTTAAAAGAAACTCAACAAAGTCATAATCGTTTTGTTTCACAGCAAAATGCAGAGCAGATTCTCCAAATGCTTTCTCATTAATATGTTTATTATTAGCCCCATATTGTAGAAGCATTTTAACTATTTTTTTTTGGCGTTGATATAAAGCTACTAAAAGAAGTGACATTCCTTGAGTATTATATACATTTATGTTAGCACCATTCTTTATTAAATGTTCAACTATTTCTTCACATCCTGTCATTACTGATTGAAAGATGTCACAATGAGTCATAGTATCAAGTTCTGCTCCATTTTCGAGCAGGAATTTTACTGCCAAAATATCTTTGTGCTTTATTGCAGCATGAAGTGGTGAAAATTTCTGCATTTGACCCACATGCTTATCTTGAGGAAATGAAAGGTTTGGATCAGCTCCATAGCTAATAAGTATCTTTACAGCATCAAAACATTTATTTCTTATTGCCAAGAATATTGGAGGTAAAGTATTAATAGAGTCCAAACCATCAACCTGAGCCCCATGGGCTAAAAGTAATTTAAAAATGTCCTCATTGTAGTAATGTATTGCAATACTTAGTATAGTCTCAGTATTCCATGTTAACTGATGAATAGAAGCATTATTCATTAAAAGTAATTCCACAATTCTTAAATCTTTGCATCTGACTGCTAAATACAATGGGGATTCACCCCGTGCATTGGAAGCATTAACATAAGCACCAAAATCTAAAAATAGTTTACACATATTAAAATTTCTGTTATTAATGGCCAAATGAAGTGCTGTTTCACCATCTTTCGAGTTAATAGATGCAAGACTAGCTCCTCTCTCTAATACAAGTTGTGCTATATATTCATTTCTTTGTCTTGCTAATATGTGTAATAGAGTTTCTCCATACGCATCTGATACATTAACATCATCAGGGAAATTTTCTAACAGCAACATAAATACATTCAGATCCTCATTTCTTAAAGCAATATGAAATACAGTTTCATGACTTTCTGTTGTTATATCCAGAATGTCTGCCCCATTTTGTAGAAACAATTCCACCACATTAACGTCACCAAGTTGAACAGCCATATGAAAAGGACTTCGTCCATAATTATCCTTTATATTTGTACTTGCTTTGTATTTTAAAATATATCTAACCATATCTATGTTTTTCTGAACGACTGCTAAATGAAGTGCAGTTCTACCTCTGTAATCAAGACTGTCAACATCAAATCCTTTACTTAATAATAGCCTTACAAATTCTATAAAGCCAACATTTGTAGAAATATGTAATAAAGTCTCGCCAAGTTTGTTTTTAATAATCTCAAGGTTTCTACACTTTTCGTCTATGAGTTCACAAGCTTTAACAAAGTCTTTAGAAACTAGTGCTGCAAAAAGAGAAGGTAAATCTTGAACAAACATTTTGACTTCAAAGTTCAATGTCAATTTTAAAATTGTTTATTAAAAATTATATAAAAAATGTTAGTCCACTTTGATGGTGTTACATTTGTAGTATCTAATTAATGAGTAGATCATTTTATTTTATTCATATTACTTCTAATCTTGAAAATCTATTCATTTCTGAAAAATAAGTAGAAATAAAAAAATTATTAAATTTGTAGTGCAACATATTTATCACTACATTAAAAACTAAATCTATTTTCGATAATTTACTAAAAAACTATCGCTTTATATTACAATGAAAAAAATATATAAATATAAAATATATCAAATACAAAATATTGACAAAATTGAAAGTAGATACTTTATTAGATTTTCATATGATTTTCCAATGAATTTATAAAAAAATTTAATACTTAATGGTCACCTGTTTTTTCATTCTATACCATAAAATACAATAAGTAACTAAACTTAAATTGTACATATTTATATTTCTTTTTGTAAATTAATTGTGAAGAAAACTATTTTAGAATATGATTTTGAAACTTGCAACTTTGCCTTCAATTTAAGTATCAGTTTTGCATTAATAATAAACTTCGTAAAAACATTTGAGTACCTCTTTCAATAAAAATTCATATAACATAAAATAATGTAAAATCGCTTATCGAATATCCCGACGTTTGTTATTATTGTAACCTAACCTGTTTGTTCCAAAAATCGGCACTCGATCGTATTCGAAATCACACAAGATTTCGTTTTTATTTAAACTATTAAAATAAATTCGTTTATAAGCTAAACTGTGAACATTCGAAGCACTTAAATTCCAAAAGTCGTCTTTTAAGTAGTACGAACAGTTAGATCGTCTGTTAAAACCGGTTTTCATCTGTAGATTTTTCAAACTCCAAAGTAGCACAACTAAAATCTAAGCAGTAGGTACTTGCACTTATATATATATGAGACTAGTCTTCAATGCCACGATCACGTCTGCTATAGACTCCTAAGTCCTACTCTCCTTACTGAGAGATGAATACTGGCTTCTTGTAGCGTTTCGTCAACAATATAAACACAGCTGACTCCGCTCACGTGACTATTATGTAAAATACAAAAAAACGTTAAACTTCTTATCCATTCTATTACATACTTATTACATCCTTTAAGTATGGGATTGTTAAATTTCCGTATGCAAATTTCTAATTAAAGTTTTTATATATAAAAAAACGTTGTGATTTTATATTATAACAAATTCAATAACAAGTAAATTATTTATTATTAATTTATCGATAGACAATCTATACTCACACTTTATGCCGGTCAAAATCAGAATTTTCCTGGTATTTTCCTGAAATAAAAACTTCCCATTTTCCTTTTCTTATTTTTTTCAGTTCTAGCTAGTAGGCAGTACTAGGTAGTAGGTATCTGATGAAAATACTGACTTGTTATATAATTAAATAAATTACTAAAAGGATCAGATATTATTTTGACTGTATATAGTCCTATAGAAAAATTACTTTTGTAAAACTATTTCAACTATTTCGAAAACTAATTGTAATTAGTACAAAAAAAAATAAAATATCTTTATGTATTCGAACAAAATATTTATTTTATATAAAATATATTAACATTGTCTGCTGTTAATTAATTCCTAATTTATAGTATATATATATATATACTTAAAAAACATAAATTTGAAGAATCTACATTTAAATTAAATTATTTGCATTATCACTTTATGGAATTGATAAACTATAGTTGAAAAATTATATCTGGAAATATTCGAGGCTTAAAAATATAATTTCCAATGTAAATTAAATGATGATAAAATAAATAAGCCTTTTTTATACATTCTTAGCATTAGACTATATTTTTCAAATAAAATGCGCATTAAATGTTTACATCAACCGTATTTACGGTAATATATATAAAAAGGACATTCGATAAATTTATTACAAAATAATATTTGTAGCTATGCAAATGTTTTTTTCGACAAATAGCCGGTTTTCTTTCTTCTTGAAGCGTATTTTACAACTCATTAAAACCGTAGTGTGCCATGAGAAAATACCGACATGATCTACAAGTCCGTATTTCAAATTCGATTAACTTTTTTTATATCTTAATTCACCTTTTTCTTTGTATTATTTCAATTTATGCTATTATGATTAATTCATCTTTCCTCATGGCTATTTCGTATGTGATTTCTGGAGAAAAATGAATTATGAATTTCAAACCTGTCTATAATCATGTACAACACATATAATAATACACGATCATGCATATATTTACATGTGAATGCATCCAACTGGTGTATAATCGCTAATTAAAATTTTGACGGAATAACGTGTTTTACTATAAATTTGAATTTTGGAAATATGATTGTACATAAGTTTATCCAAGCTGTCATAACATCTTATCTCCAGATCGTTATAACGATATAGTTATCTAAAACCGTATGTAGTCTCTGAGCTTCTCTCATTGAGCAAAGTCTTCAGGATATGGCAGAGAGTCAATTACACATCTTACCAGTGAGTAGAGCGAACGCGAAAAATGCTATTGAAACCGATTTCTTTTTTTCACGCACTACTAGTAATTTTTCGGCTCTGGCATCACTTTTAATCGATCAAAGGCAGCCTTTTCAAGACTTTCCCTATGGTCTGGATGGGCTACTTGGATAAGTTCATACGCTCGCTGCTGTAACGTTTTGCCAAAGAGGCTGGCAATACCATATTCGGTAACTACGTAGCGCACCAACGCCCTCGATGTGACTACACCCGCACCTGAGAACAAATATTATTTTCAATATAATGGAATAGAAATAAATAAGTCGTTTATTGAAGTACTTCTACTGTTTTTCAAATTAAAGTTCACAAAAGTTTCAAATATTGATTTTTTATTTTATTTCAAAACGTACATTAAAGGCAATTTTAATCTAAGAGGATTCATTAAAGTTACGTTATTTATGAAGTTGTGTTTATGATACGTTTTGAATTATGAGAGATTTTATCTACTTAATTTATAGCTTTTAAATTTGCATAAAAATAGGTATTTTCATTTTTGCAATATTTAATACGATCAATATTTGGCTTCTATACAGATTCATCTACTTTTCGTAAATCAATTATCCGTTTAAATATATATATCTCTCATATATTTATGTAGTAAATTAAAAAATTATTTTTAAGTGTTCGGAGAATTTGACTTTTAATGAAACAAATAATATATAATAATAAATAGTAATAACAACAACAACAATAATAACAAATAATATATAAATAAATAATAACAAATAGTATAAAACATACCTAGATTAAGTACTGGGACAATTTTGGTACTACCCTTATTGGTCGTAGATCTAAGAGCAATAATTGGTTTTCCTAGGGAATCTTCGGACATTGCGGCACCTGAGATGAAGTCAACTTGTCCTCCAAAGCCAGAATACATTCTTGTTCCAATACTGTCTGAACTAATTTGGCCAGTAAGATCTACTTCTATACAAGAGTTGATTGCTGTCATTCTAGGCTGCTTGGCAACAATTCTTGGATCATTCACGTAGTCGACTCTAAGCATTTCTATGAAAATAATTTTTGTTCAATTAATAACAGAATTTTCAAAGATGAGAAATAAAATAACGAAATCTACAGATATTTTGAGTAATGAGAAAACATTTAATATTTGAAATATTACACAAGCAAATACTGTAATAACATAAAAAGTTTCAAACTTTTTAATGAAACTTTACCAAC